>JAFFZH010011613.1:0-17349 GCA_018420115.1 Euura saliciscinereae
AATGTACCCATATATGGGAAATATATCGCGCTATATCGCCAATATATGGGCAATTGCAGTATCTCATATACGCGCCATATATTGCCCATACAACTTTTTTTCACGCGGGTAGGTCCAACGAATACTCATAATCCACGTAAGTCTTTTCCCTTTCTGAAGAATTTTCGTAACACAAAATATAATCTCTTACGCGGATTATAAGTATTCGTTGGACCTATAGTTGCAGAATTTCCAATGTTAGTTGGAATAATTATCAAACTTGAAGTTGAGCAACATAATTTGGCCCAAAATACATGATTAACGATGTTATTTGAACCGAAAAGCCCATTATTGAATTCTAAATACTTAAGTAGTCTGCCGAAGATATTACACGATAAAAGGTACTTATCAACATAATACACATTTTAGGCCATAAAAAAATAACGCCTGGCTCTCCCACTCTGAAAATTACACAGCACTGAGAGAATACATATATCTAGGTCTGTGATTTTTTTCAGATTAAAAAAAAAATGCATTTTTCCGCAATCTCTAATTGTTTCGGGAAATGGAGACAATTTCAGGTGGAGCGATCGAAAATCCCGATGCCCTATTTTTTCCTGAAAACTATATTCTTTTGCGAAGAAAATGAGCCCAAGTTGAACTCTCTATCACCAACGTAGCCGGAGTTATGATTTTTTGAAAAAAAAATGCGCCAAAACAAAGAGGTTGCATAACTTCGAAAATATTGAAAATAAAAAAAAAAGCTTTGGCGAGTATTTTTTTTTCATCGTGAACTACTTTTTCTGAGATCGACGTCAAGATCAGAAAAATTCGTCCCAAAAGCCTTGATCACTTGATATGGAATTGCCCACAGGTATCTTGTAGCTCTGGCAATACCTACCCCTGAACAGCACAATACACGTATGGCTATGATGATAAGTGAATGCAAAACGGTGATTCATATTGCGTGCAGTAATGAACCAACCAGCTGGGTGGACGCGGCTACCTTCATCCACAGGCCCACACGCACATAATGTAATCGAAAGAAAACGTTTATTATATGCAATACCGAGAATTCCTGTGGGTTCAGTGTAGTAGATATTCCGAAGGTAGATTGATCGTAAAAATTGATCGATAAAGTTCTGTTATCGAAATATTTCCAGTCCTGTAGCTGGAGATTTGAGTAGCTAGATACATACCTTGACCAATCGGAGCATAAAACCAGCATATATATGCCGAGTGATTAAGGATGTATTGGCCGTACAATCTCAACCAAAAGTGAATCTCGTCGACAATATTGGGTACTTCGGGATAAGATAAAAATCCGAAAAAAATCAACCACAATCAAGACGATCAGTATTAACTTTGAATAATAATAATGCCCAAGAGTTATCAATACATTGTTTGAACAAAACATTGTTTAACTAATTTTCTGGTAACGTTACTTTTTTTCATCTCAAATGAATAACCTAATATTTCTGGGTATACATGATTTTTTTAAGAATTTTGTCACAATTTTGATATTTCCGTTTTCGGAAAGTTTCAAATTTTGAAAAATGGAAAAAAAATCTGAATTTTGGATATGTTTTTGTAAAAACGATGTAGATTACAATTCCGAAGTTTCCGGAGCGTGGAACAAAATAATAGTTTCGTCAATACAGCCTTCACAAATTTTCGAAAACGGAAATTTCAAAATAGTGTCAAAAATATTAAAAAATGCATGTGTGTTCAGAAAAATTAGGGCATTTATTTGAGATGAAAAAAAATAACGGTACCAGAGAATTTGTTAAACAATGTTTTGTTTAAACAATTTACTGATAACTCGGGCATTATTATTACTCGAAATGAATACTCTTATCACCTTTATCATGGTTAATTTTTCCCGATTTTTATCTTATCATAAAGTACTCAATTTGCCGACGAGAATCATTTTTGATTGAGATTTAATGAACACTTACGAAATTACCCCTAAATTTTGGATTTAGAAGGTGAAGAATATCATCGTTGCAATGTCTAGGACACAAATCGCTCCTGGAATGAAAGGGAATAGAATATGATTTCATTATCCTAATGACCTGACTATTCTCATAGTTTTCTATTAATTCGAATAATACTTGAAAAAAGGAAAAGCTTAATTTCAAATTCCCGTTTCAATTTCACTTTTATTTGTGCAAAACAAATCGTTATTGTATTCATAAATTGGTTTTAGGTTGAAATATTACTTTTTTCATCCCGGCAACTATTTCTTGACAGCCCATTATTCAAGTATACCTGTGTGTATCTTATCGTCCTAAGCACAATATGGTTTCATTCATATCAACCATAATGAGTTTTAATCCTAATTCGCAAACCACATAGTCTGATGTACGGTATATTTGAAGTAAAAGTCCGTCAAAGTGACTTCTATTGTCAATGTTTGAAACTATTGTGAATTCAACAGCCTTCTGCTCTCGCCTCTTCAATGAGACATCAAGCTCTATTAAGAGCGCGGTACGAGGGGTGGCTCGATGCTAAAAGATATGACGTTATAGGTATACGCGCCACTTCAGCCCCAGCTAAGTTATACGCCAGTAGCTGCAGGGCGTCGAAACGCCAGGTTTGTCGAGGACACTTCCTACGGAACGCCGCCGCGCCCCAGGCTCTAGGTCACATTGAGAATTCCCGCTCCAGCTCGGGACTCCCCGTGCTGTTGCTATACCCATACCTCATACCTGCTGCACAGCTACGAGCTCCCGGTTCACTGCACGCGGACGCAAAACTGTACAGCCGTAACATCATTGATATTCCCTCGTTCAAATTGACTCCCAAATAGGGAAAACTATCTAGGGCCCAACTAGGGCCCACCCGGAAACTTTGGGAGGGCCCTTAACGGCAATTTATACACGAGTTGCGGTGGAATGAATTAGAACTTCTCTCAATCATTAAGATGGTCAATTTTATCCATCGACATCTAGAATCCAGAAATTGAAGATCCGGTCGAATCAGGGTTAATGAAAAAACCAGTCAGAATCCGTTTGACCCTTTTGCGACAGGTTCATGATATCTTGTCAAGTTATCGCGATCACACTTTTGTTTAGAATCTGAGGACCCTCGTTTCCTCTGCTTCCTCTGTCAATCGATAGAATCATAGTTCCTGACGAAGGCGCGACGAACCTGTCTTCTGATCGGTTTTTTTTATCAACCTTAATTGACTCGACAAACTCGTTGCAGCGCTATCTTCAAGTTCTGGAGTATTTTTTTTCCGAATGACTGCAGAGGAAGAGAAGTAGAATCAAGTTTATTGGGAATTAGTTCAAGCAACCAAACAAAACTTACTTCCGTTTTCATTAAAACAGTTATTAAAATAATAATGCTGGAAGTTATCGAGTCCCGTGGGTATAATTCTGAAATAAAAGCGACCGGGCCAGGTGTGTGTGAAAATCTACCAATACACACATTGGCACCGTGATTTAATATCGAATAAAGCGAAGCGCGCGGCTCTGCAATATAACTTCCGAAGTTTGATTTACATTTAAATGCACGCTGATCGTATAGCCTGCATGGCTGCATACATGCAGTTTCTCGTTTCACGTATTTCGTCAAGATTTGACGGACACGGTATTTTCATTACTGAAATGATTAAAACTATGTCCTTTACTTCAAATAATTTTTTTCATTTCTAATTACTATTTTTATCTTACATTATTTCAGTTATTTCCTCGGTTATTTCTTAATATTTCACTAGCTATATCGAGTTATTTTCCCCTCGAGTTCGTCAGAAAACTTTTGCTTAATTATCCTTAAAAAATGTTAAGACGAATCCCGAGCGATTGTCGTTTATTTTTGTTTTCCTATAATTGCAGCCAACATTGTTGGATTCAGAGTTATCTACGGAACAGACTTACAGACGTTACGGAACAGACAGCTCGTATACATTTATCGACATGCGGCGCAAATGTGTCTTTTTAATTTCGCACCCCTGCAGCGAAGTTGAGTTTGAGTCCGGCACTTAGTCACGCCCAATGCTGCCTCTGAGATATAAAAAGACTAATTGCAACGTACAGGGTCCCACACAGAACACTTACGAATTTTATACGTATATTGGACGTAATAATTTAGACGTTATACGTCTGATATACGTAAGTTGGGGGTCTACGTTTGGGATAGAAATAGGCTAAATGACCGGCTAAAATCCGTATAGGGAACGAATAAGAGACGTCCGCTAAGATGTATAGAATATGTATTCTAGAGGTACAAGGAACAACTGTAAGACGTATATCGAGACGTCTATATTGCGTAGTTTTCCCTGCGCTGTACGTCAATTTACGTCCAATATACTGATGCGATACGTATGTCTTTCGTACTCTTCATGATTTTGAATACGTGTACTATACGTAAGTCGAACGTATATACATGCATAACATATTACGCTTTTTGTGTATAGAGAACACATATGGGTAGACTATTTATACGTATAGAGAACGTGTGAGATACGTATAAGGAATTTCAAAAAAAGATTATTATGTAATACGTTATTTTTTAACCTATTATTGGAGATTTCCGATATTTTAGGTTATTTTTATTCATAGTTGAGCACGCCTGTCAATTAAAACGCATTTCGCGATCGCTTAAATTTTTCGCTTTTCTAAGACCTAGCCGGGGTTTGAACCGAGTACGCTCGCCGCTCTTCGTATTACCAGTCGCACGCCCTAACCACTACGCTAAGCCGCCGCTTGTCCAACCATGCAGCGTTGCTATACATGATTTTATCAGGGACAATGATACATTCTTCAGTAATGTAAGTCCACTAAATCTGTAAGAATCTATTTATGACTACACTCGATCGCTCGATAGTGAAAGAATAACGTTGAAGCTGTCAAATGTGCTGGGAACGTCTGGTGTACGTATATCGTACGTATACCGGAAACACGGTGAAAATTTGCATTTGGCCCACTAAACTAATAGGTCTGGTTTACGTATACAAAACGTCGAAATCATTCGAGTCTGCAAACTGTGTCCCGTTCTACGTATGGCTCACATATTCCTTCGGTTGTGCCCGACGCCAAGATACACATCTGCTGTACGTCTAATATACGTATGCCGGGAAAGAAGCAGCTATAGGTGCGAATCAGCTACTGACTTACTACGTCTGATTTACGTATACGAATCGTCGAAATCAGGCGGGTCTGCAAACCGTGTGCTGTACGTAAGTCTTTCGTATTACTTTGGTTGTGCCCAACGCCGAGATACACACATCTGCTGTACGTATAACGTACGTATGGCAAAAACGCGGTAGCTAGGTGCATTTCGGCTTACTGTAAAAATATGTCGCATCCACGTATATTAAATGTTAGGATCAAGAAAATTTATACATCGTCAATGTCACAATGCGATACGTATGCGAAACACACCTTTCGTGTCGCCTACGTTGTTATCAATACGAAGATCTCACTTTTACTCGACATATATCGTACGTAAATCGAAGGTGTCTTGAAGATCTAATTCCGCAACCTAAGTGATACGTCTTCCGTACGTACAGTAAACATTTAAAAAGCGTTGTTTTGCGTGACGTGAAAGATACGTACATAATGCGTATAGGCTAGGTTTCTCAAAACATCCAAATAATCACCAATTATATACGTTGACGGTACGTATAATAAAAGTTTTATGATTGTCATAATACTTTACGCAATATGCATGTAATTTATACGTACATGCACTACGTAAAAAACGGCTTCGGCATTGACGCGAAGAATACAAGTGTTATACGTGTATACTTCGTATAGAAAATACGTCTTGATTGTATACATCGCGTACACGTATAGTATACGTATCATTTTAGCTGTATACGTAGACAGACGTTAAAACGTATTCCATACGTAAAATCAACTAAGTGTTCCGTGTGGGGTGGTTCTCCCGCGCCCATTTATGAATAGTATATTATGTGGCATGCCAGTAAAGTCACTGTTTTCGGGCGAGGTTATGTTTTTCGTACGAGCCGTTGGTTTTACCGGCGAGCCGAAGGCGAGCCTAAGGTAAAGCCAACGGAGAGTACTAAAAACATAACCTCGCCGAACAGTTACTTTACGGGTGCGCCCCATACGATATTTTTTCCGGCAAAGGCATGAAGAGTCACTTTGACGCCAGTTGAGGTCCACACTTCGACCTCCGCATCAACTGTCGTTTAATACTTTTGTATGGCAGCTCTGAGATGCGCAGTTCGTACCGCGCAACAAAAGTCAGGAACTGCGGGTCACAACTACTCAAAAAAATTTTTTTTCGGCTAGCCATAAAAAGAGCCACTGTATGGGCCGAAAACAGGCGTCGAAAAGTGACTTGTTCATGCCTGTGTCGGAAAAATATTATTTCACCACGGTAATGACCATGGCGGACAAAAAACTCGAATGGAACTGTACAATCCGAGTCTTTAACACCCCAAACATAATCTTGTAATTCAGGTGCTGTATTTTTTTGTATTCTCTATTTTTCAGCGCTGTGGATCTGGGGATTCCGGCCGACAGTCCTAATCTCGTTTTACTCTTCTTCGTCAGCCAACTTTTTCTTCGGGAATTATACAAGAGTAAAAATCTTTTACGAATTGTTCCTATGGACATGACCGGATACTATGGTAACTAATTAAATCGATCATCTTAACCCTAGACGAGGAACTCTTAGACCCCTTGTCCAATAAAATTGCCCTTGGAGTGTATGAAATTTTTTGGAAAAGCTGAGAATAAACTAATACTAAATGAATGATGCATTAAGGGGAAACTCGAAAGGGATACCCGAAGTCGAGCCCGAAGGACCCCAGGGTGTAACTGCATCAACCTTCGCTTCTTGTCAGAAAACAAAGCACTGGCAACAATATATACCGACCTTATCCTACCTTTGGAATGTTAGACTGAATTATGGATAAACTCCCAACCCGAAAGTGTCATTCGCTAGTTCAGGGGTGGAGTTTGAAGTTGGCTCGGGATGCCCGACAACCCCGGTTTCCCCGTCTAGGGTATACTGCCCGAATTTTCAAACAAACCAACGATTCAGATAGCAGGTTGTGTTTGAAAAAGGTGGCTCAGCGATTCCCTATTCTTAACTGCTCCTGGATACAAATTGTCAAGCAATATATATTTTTTCTTACTTTTTAAAGAAGGAACGCACCATCAGGATTGAAAAAAAAATTCGTGTTTGTTGAGATTAAATCACGACAAAAATTCCCGGATTCCTTACAGCAATTCTCTAATTACGCTGGTACGTGCAGTGTTGGCAAAAAATTTCAACCATCTGCAATTAAAGTGTTGAAATGCGCGGCGAACATTTTACAGTGAAAATACTGCGAAAGGATCCCTACGCTTTTAATTTCTACATAATTGTTCCTCGAAACGAACAATCCCCTACTGAAAAAGATCATGAAATAATTTACGTAAAAAATTACATGAAAAATTACGTAATAAAATACATAAGTTTATGACCGATTTCCGTACATGAATTATCATGTAATTTATCATGTGATTTCATAAATGGTCTAATTATTAGTGTAAAATGCATACTTTATTTCATAATTTATTACATAATTTGTGACATTATGATATTTTACGATGGAAAAAAAGAAAAAAAAAATTGAACCTAGACTGGGATCGAACCGACGACCATCGGATTCGGAAGCAGACACGCTACTTTTTTTTTTTTTTTTAAGAAGTTTTATTTATTTTTCAAGAGTACGTATAATAATAATAAGGTATAAAAATACTTATAAAAAGACCTTAAATAGTTGCATTTTGTCATATAAGGGTGGCTCTTGGGTGAGGCATCTCTCCTTATTACTGGTTGTGAGGCAGTGTTACTGACTCTAGTTTAGTTTAGGGGTTGCTTTGGGCTTGAAGAGCGGTACGTGGGGACTCTGAATTTGAGTGTGGTGATTTTAGTTTTGTGGGAAAGTCCTCAGGCTTTTCCTGGGGGAAAACCACTACTACTTGATTTTTCGGGATTGGGGGTCTTATTCTACTATTTACATATTTACATTATATACATAGAGTGTATGTGTGTGTATGTGTGTTGCGTGTGTGTGTGTGTGTGTGTGCGTGTGTGTGTGGGTGTGAGTGATGTGTGCGCGCGCGCGTATGGATGCATGTACTTATATTAGGTGGCATTAGCGGACCTTATCAGATCATTACGTCTGTTTTGTAGTTTGATGTGGTGGGGGGTGTCGTTACTTGTCCACCAGTATTTTTTGTGGTCAAGTCTTGTAAAGTCTTTAGTGTCTCTCATTGGTAGTGCAGTCGAGTAAACAAATTTCTGCGAGTCCGTTATGTCTTCTGTTCCTGTCCACGCGATGCGTTTGTTTGCCCTGTTTCGTCTCCAGTGATATATCAGAGGGATGTTGTTTTCGTCTTGTATTTGTCCGTGGTTGTCAAAGTAGGTGAAAGATTGGGGTTGGAGGTATCCTGAATTGTTCATGTCTATGATTAAATCTTGGTTTATGATGGATAGTGATTTTATTGTGTAGTTGGTTGCTGTGGGTATTTTACTGAAGTAATCTCTTGTTAGTTTTAGTATGAATGTGTCAATTCTGGGAATGTCTGCTAATTGGTAAATGGTGTGGTTGCTTGTCATCCGTCGGTAGTTGGAGTGTGTGGATCTATAGATTCTAAGAGAGGTTCGTAAGCATGCTCTTTCGAACATTCTGTATTGCTCCATTAAGGCTGCTCCGATGTTCCATAGTATGGGTGCGGCATACGTTAGTATGGGTCTTATTAATAACTGGTAACATATGATTTTTGCTTTCGGTTCTAATTGTGCGCAGTGGAATAGTCTGCTATTTGCTTTAAAGGCTTTTTTTGCTTTTTCAAGTTGTGTGTTGAGGTGGAGGTTACCTCTGATTAGGTGGTCAATGTGGTAACCTAAGTATTTTACTGTGTGCTTGTGTGGTATGATTATTTGTTCTTGTGTTCCGGGTTTGTGTGTTGTAATTTGAAACTTGCGTAGGTCTGTGATGTTTCGTTCTGACCAGTTTCTAGTGTAGCTCCTAAATATAATGGATTCGCATTTGGTGGGATTTATTTTTAAGCACCATGTGGTGTAGTAGTTGTTAATTTTGTTGGTAAGTGTCGTGAGTGTGTCTTGTGTTTCTCTAATTTTTTTACTGGCGGTGTATATGATTAGGTCATCTGCGTAAGCTATTGAGTGTGTTTGGTTTTCGGGTGCGTTTAGTGAGAAGGCATTAAGTATATCTGCAGTAAATATGTTGAATAATATGGGGGAGTTGACTGTTCCTTGTTGGAGTCCTTCTTTGATTTCGAATGTTTGTGTTGAGGTGTGTGTACCATCCCATGTTATGTTATAAAGGTTTTATGGGAGATCATATCCCATATAATATGTATTAGCCAGCGAGGGAATTCTTTTTTGTGTAGTTTGTAAATGAGTCCATTTAACCAAACTGAATCAAAGGCTTTTTCTAGGTCTATGAGAACGGCGCCTACGTGGGAGCCGTTGTGTATGTAGTAATTTAAGTCTGACGTGAGTTTGTGGATGGCATGCGTGGTTGAGTGGTTGGTTCTAAATCCAAATTGGTTTTCTGGGATTATGTTTTTGTTGTTGCAGGTTTGGGTAATGAGGTTATTGATTATTGCTTCATAAACTTTACTTAATTTTTTTTGTTTTTTTTTAATTTTGAAAAAAGTTCGAAATTTTCATTTTTCTTCGCGTTTCACATGATTTCAGAGTATTTTGAAAGAAATAATAATGGAAAAAAAAATCATAATTATCATGGTGATGTTATACAACATTTTGAGGGTAAGAGTTACGGAAATTTTTCCCGTGTAGCAACATGCTTGTAAACTAATTTGTGAAAATTTCAAGATTTTACAAGCATATTTAGGCCCACAGTAAAATAGTGACTGCAAACCCGGAAAAATCCCATGTATTTTGAATGGAAAACTTCAACCCCCGTGGTCAAGGGTCGATCAAGCATTTTTTTTTAAATCTGAAAAAATTACAGCATTACTCTTTACGTATTTTGAACCGATTTAGGGGGCGGCAAGGGTAAAATTAATTTCGACCCCAAATAAGGACCACCCTATTGTATATCAATTGGCTCTAGGTCAAATAATCTACTAAATTGTTGTTACACGAGAATACTGATAATATTCAACTTGGAAGAACCGTATCATTGATTGAATTTGTTTGCCTTCAAATAATTACAGAGAGCAAAGCAGGGCCTTCGAATATTGGTAACGTGATAACCCAAATACTTTTGCGCCAACAAATAACTCCGAACTTTAACGAAGAAGAATTATGCAGTATTCAAAAAGACTCCGAAGAAATTAACGTCCTGATTAAAGAGCTGCAAGAATTCATGCCCAAATCCGAAGCTGACACAGGTGATACGATTTTATCAATATAAATATAACAAATTGGATTTGATGAGAGCATTTTATTGAGACGTATGTGGGTATTGGCAATTTTTTATCCCACATGGTCAGATTCGGTAAAAAAAAAAAAAACATTTTTCAGAGAAGCACGTCGCCCTTCAAGATGCTGGGACGCGAACGAACGGCGGTAATCGTGCAAGTTACAGATGGGATACGAAATCAGGACAACCCTCGTACCTTCAAGGAAGCTTCAGCTTCCTCTGCTGCACGGGGAGACCAGCTAATATCTAGTAAAGCATAAACGATCCTCATAGATTCTCCGAACGTGTATAAAGTCATTATCATCATCTTAATTGTAGTATATACTTAGTTGTATTATATATACCAGGTACTCCTACATAGGTATGATATCAAGTATATTCATTATTCTACAAGAATTATTTATGCACGAGATAAATATATCTTCGAACCAAATTCTATTACCTCTATGCGCTTTAGTGTCTTCTTAACTGTTGAAGGTGGGTCCAGCACTGAATTTTGCTCATATTTTAATACCAAACTAACGTTTAATTTTATCGATATTTGGTTTTCAAAATGCATCCTTTTTATCCTCTATCCATGTTCAGATTTCTAAATTGAACGAATTAGTCTTTGAAATGAAATATTTATTCTGAAATTAATTACAATGTGAGAAAGTTATTCTTAATATGCTTGTCAAACAATGAATACTACACGTTTTTTTCATTAAAAAAGCGGGAAGGAGACTTCGCGCCATGTTATAAGGCCTAGAGTTTGTAGTACCAATACTACAACTCGCAGCGCTAGTGTCACCATGGTTGTAGTGCCCCTGGAGAACTGGCAACCCGCGTTGGATTGTAGTGATTGTCACGGTTATTATGAACTCCATACGTCATTTTAGTAACACTATCGGTATCACTTTGAGGAAAGGATCTTTTTTTTTCTCTCATTTTCCTTGATTGGATTGAGACCCTCCGCGGGTGTATGTACCACTTACTATCAGACAAGAATTCAGCCCACCTTTGCAGTCACCAGGAGTATGGTCTGACGTCTCCTTCCCTCCCGGCGCGGAATGTCGGATAGGGAGCGTTAGGGACGGATATAATTTCGTATGAAAACCGGATAACTTGTCTGGATTCAATTCTGAGTAATTTTCCGCTTGATACTGACTCGTTCGCTTGTCGATGTGAAACGTATCCGGTCCTGTCCGGAGCCCGTCCGGAAGTACATAGCAACGTGTGCGTCTTCCAGCCGCGCCTGGCCGGAAACTTACGGACACTGATCTACTGCTATCCGGTTCTCAGATTTTCGCCGCTTAGCACCGCGTGAGGGGTATTATTTTCTCGCGGGACTATGTCTGCACTAATCCGTATATGTTTAGTGAAAAAAAAAAATCGTGTATGCCAGATGCATTACAGATTCGACCGGATGCGAAGCTGCTAACAAAAAAATCGCCATTGCAGATACATACGGCGTAAAAGCGGACGGGAAAAGAATTGGAAAAACCATGAATAAATAATTGCGGATTTGAACAGACGAAGCGTTCCGAAGTCTTTCCGGATGATGACCCAATACGGAACAGTCAATAAAAAACTTCACATCACCGATCCATCCGATCCGTAAATGAATCTGGATAAGATCACATAATATGAAACCCATCCGACATTTCACGCTGCAGGGCTGTTACTCCGTGGTTTTTTCTATGATGATTCATCACTTCTAAATTCAGAATAATGTTACGCATATTTGAATTGATTCTTCTAATGAAACTTTGCACTAACAATAAGTCTAACCTGATAAAATGTGTAAAAGTGCTGGTATGTAAACACATTTACTGTTGAGGTACAATTAATATTGTCAATTAATCATTCAAGTGATTATTGGTTGCTCCGTGTCGAGACGAATCATTATTTCATGATCCACCGATAGTATGCAGTTATAGTAGCTGGCACTAATATTTGGCGCTCGCCTTTGTACGAAGTAATGAAGTATACATCATAGCACATATAGGTAGGAAGAATAAGAAGTTGCAGGTAATTTTCATTCTCTTGTCATTAAATTTGTAGATAAACTCTCGGACAGGTTACACGGTGAGTTGTTTATATTTTATGTAGGTATAGAAAATAATCGTTTTTGTAGCAACTATTTGCCTAACAATGAGAAATGTATAATCAAATTTTAAAAAGAAATGCATTAAAGCGAGAGATGAGTCTTAGATTTAATAAAGTAGCAATATAATGAAGTACATTTTTTCGAAAAAATATAATATGAGATTAGTGATTTTATATAAACACATCGTTCGTTCGTCATGAATTAATATACATATACATATATATTCAAGTCCTTTTCGACGCACAACTCTTCCAGGGTCCAATTGGATGTTATTGATGATTATCGTAAATGATATATTAGGTAACGATTTATAGGGTAAAGGAAAATAGACTATGATATATTTTAATAGGATCTCTCTATTAATCTCTATTATCGCACATTGCATGACAGAATAATCAAACGTAATATACGTATAATATAAATTATGTAAAAATAAGAGATTACACATAACAAATATAGCTAAAAGTCCTACAAAATCTATCGTGAAGGAATTTAGTTGTTGAGAATGTTCGCCATTTCAAAAATCAATAATTTCGCGCGCCTACGTAGTCAACGCGTTATTGGTTAAATGCCCCCAAATACATACAGACGTATGTAATGAACCCGAACGCGTAGTCATAAAACTGATTACTTGTCGAAATTTCTGGAAGTACCTGAATTAGTAATACGCGTCGATTGTTTTTCTTTCCTTCGTCTATTTGAAATCGATATAGATAGTTATAAAATTAGAGGTATTATACCTATGTATGCATATTTTCAAACAATGTCAAAATTTCAATATAAAAATCACCAGTCTGCAGTACTACTGATTTGGAAAATGAGGACGATCGCAAAAGGTCTATGCAATCAACGTATCGAATTGACTTTTTTTTGCATCTATAACGATAATTTTTTGTTTCTAATTGATTTCCATTTTATTACTAAACAGACACGAAGAACATGAGTCTGACTAATCACTGAACAGTCCTTCGTGACAAACCACACTATTTTCCGAAGATCCATTAACCTGGGGGTCAGGAGTCGGAAGTACACCGAAAAATTAAGTATATGTGTAGTATATGAAGTAGAATGAAGTAGAAGGATATATATAATTATCAAAATAATTATCAAAAGAGATTCTTGACGGTGCTCTTTGAGGGTAAAAGAGTGAAATCGAGAGAAATCGATATTATATTATCTTTCATTAGATTTAATTAGACATCCTTTAACATAAATTCTTGCGTGTAAGTGGACCAACACCAAATTCTAATATATTATTGAACAAAAAAGAACTAATTAGCTTCGTTCGTAAACAGTAATAGCATCTAGAATCTAGGTAAAATGTATTACCATACGATTAAGTAAGACCTCATTTATACGTTTCCCGGGGGGTAATTGCCATAAATTACGTACATCTAAGGACTTCAATTCTTCTTCTGACCTTCAATACTTAAGTGATGCAAAATTACTGGTGGAACCAAAGATATACTTAGTTTGGTGGCGAAAACACAAACTAATATAACTTTTGCCAAACCAAGCCCTCAAGTCAGATCCCAATAAATGAGGTTTCACTGCATGTACAGGCAATTATATTCCATAGCATATTTTAAAGGCCTTTGCCTCTTGATAGTGATAATAGATAATACATCTATATCATGTATTGAACCAAATATACATTAAAATTTGTTGCATTAATAAACGTTAACAAAACAATTATTCCTATTCCTATAAGAAATATATGTACATGTGTACAATTTGAAAAAGACTACTATGGAAATGAAACTGTCATACGTCGGGACAATTTTTTTCAATTTCTGGAAATAAATTAAGGAGATCAATAATCTTCATCACATTTCGCAAAAACTATGTAAAACATCCCCTGTAATTTCCGTTTCGGTTATGTTACATTTGTAAGTACTGTTTAAATTTTGAGGCCTCTTGGGCAGTCTGAAGTCATAATAAAGCAGCACGTCTTATAATTTGTAAAAAGGTATATTTCATTTTAATGAATAGTATAAAAAAGAAGACAGTTGATTAATTAGTTTTACTTCCTCTTCTTAGTTTGGAAGGATGCTGGCTGAGCTACCGGACCGGTAGAATAAATTTGTTGGGAAATTTGGTTGATGTAATAAAGAGCAACCAGAGAAAACAGGAAACAAGTTGTGGTCGATACCCTGTGGACCATTCCTGAGGCAAACATAGCGACGAACAAAGAACCAGCGACTGTGAAACAAAGTTTTGACAGTTAGTTATGAATCAACATGACGATAATACGATCATGAATCGGGAATAATCACCTTCTGGAAAAAGTTTAGACTGAAATGATTTGCCGAACAAAGTGGCTTCTAGATTTCCGATCGCTGTTAGAACCAAAACAAACAGTACGGAACCCAAATATCCTCCCAAAACAGTGTGAAGTTGAGACGAGGCAAACCAGACTCTGTACATCTGCATTCCTGAGAATAGTAGCACCGTCAGTATTGACGACAGGACGAACGACACGCCGCTGGTAACCGCTGTGAAGCAAAAATACAATTTCATCAATTACAGGGGTGAAAATAAAGATGATTCAAGATTCCACGTTTCTCTTTGAATTTCAACTGAATCAGAAATTAGTGTTCGAATGCGGAAAAACAAAAAACATCCGCAACGGTGATTTTTAAGTTTGGGGGTTTTATGAATAGTCTTTTTCGCCAAGTTGTTCGATTTTTAAAAACAGATTTTGATATGTCAGATCAGATTAGGTTAGGGTTAGGTTAGGGTAGCATCATAGTTTATCACTCGGTAATACCGTGTATCAAGACTTGCGTCAATATTCGAGACAGTTTTCATACGGCAAATATGTTACTCACCCATTATTACAATCTATTTGTTTCACGATATTCAAGCGGTAGTGACTGAATTGTCATGCATCTACCACAGCTAGCCGGGAATCTGTACACTTGGCAGATGTGATGGCGCGCCCCGCGTGCGCGCAGTAGGAAAATCATGAACTATAAAAAAAACACTAGATTAGCCGCGGAAATCGACCACTGAACTATAATATAGTTCAGTGAAATCGACACTGGATCTGTAACATCTAATCGGACCACATACCTCACCCTCATGAAGAATCACTAGAAGTCACTATATCACCACGAACTACGAGAATCCATGATGAGAAACTTGAAACCTAGTAACTTGTCCAGTCTTCTAACGACTAACTAAAATCCCCTATACAAGGAACGTAGATCAAACCGGCTCTATATACGAGACCAACCCGCCTACCTCTGCTGATAAATGGACACGATTATGATGATCATTTTACGTTATAATATTAATATTTTATGATAATGGTAATGGAATATATACATGGATAATAAAATATACACATATATGTAACTATACATATATATATAAAGGTAAAGGGAAATAGGAAAATAGATAAAAGGAAATACGATTATAACTACTATTACAGAGTAATAGCGATATCCTTCAAATGGATAAGTAATTATTAAATATAATTACAACTGGTATATCTTTGATACGAATTGGTGTAGGAATATTATAGAAATAATTAAATCATAGAGCAACGCGTATACGGCTACACGATGACTAACAGGAAACCGCAATCTGTGCAAAAGACAGACTTCAGGTACTTTCCCTGGAGATAAAAAAAGGGACGTTTTAACAACCACTTACAGAGTCATAAAAATATCGACGCGGTATACGCGTATACTTTATTTAAACCCATTAGCATATAATATTGAATAAGCTTCAATAATATACGATATGCCTATATATTACGTATATGCCGACTCGCTGCACAATCGAAATATCTACATGAAATGATTAATAAATACGTACGAATAAATAATCAGCAACATAGCATATACATATATATACGCATCTTGAAATATCGAATAATACATATAATAACTTTATAATAAAATATTAATCAACTGTTCAGACCTGTGCATGAAAACGTTCATTCGAATACATAAAACCTATATTAAAAGCAGTTCTGAACAATTGACGAATATACGCATTTAGAAAATGAAATCACCGGACGCAACGTATCTGGGACGATGCATTAGGACTACCCAAAAAAGCGAGGCCCGCGATAAGCACCTGCAGCACTTAGCCAGTTACCAAGAATGACTCCGAACAAACAAGTGACTCAGACGATAAGGGAAGCGAGACCTCAATACCTGACAGCTCGTCTTCGTTATCGCACCAACGTGGACCAATCACGTTCGTTTACTCCCACTTGTAACGCCTAAAAATGGCCTTTATAAGCCCTCAAACAGCAGGAGCACCATCTCAGTATTCTCTCAATATTCTCAGTATAATCTCAATTTTTTCATAATTTTGTAACCCTCTCTCGGTATACTTCACGTCGAGCATTAGCTCATATACGACGTCCAAACCAAGTTTAATCTTTGTAACAATTGTCAACTTATCCAAATAAACAGTACTAAAATTATCAACAAAGTCAATTAAATTACGCCGAGAAAAGAACCTTTTATTCATCATAAAACCTCTGCCGAGATCCAGAGTCCACGTCTTCATCGATCAACTAGTATCCAATATCCATCGAAGACAGGGTAATATAAATATATAAATATATTCAACCCCTACATAGTGATAATCCTTCCTATCCCACGCACGATACCTACACAGACTGTCTTATTACCAGACGATAAGACGTACGGACGATAACGTAGAAATCGACCCCATTCAGTGTATTTCAATACTTTATCGGTATTTGAGCACCCTGAACTACTGATCTGTGAGACTAGCCACTAGTAACATTAAACTCTGGGGATTATTCTCTAGGGTCTTTTGTGAACACCGGTTGGACGTTATAGGATCGCTCGCCAAGTGGTTGTAACGTCCAACCGGGGTTCACAAAAGTCCCTAGAGAATACTCCCC
>JAFFZH010011614.1:0-29342 GCA_018420115.1 Euura saliciscinereae
AAAATCAGCCTCATAGGACTTTTTTCGACTGGACCAAATCGATTCGTATTGATCTGAACTTTCATCCCTATCAAGGGCCGACAGCTTTCGATCATATAGAAATTTTGGCAACGGGCTCCCTAACTATAAGTTATTCGAATAACACCATCTGTTCATCGTCACGTACGATCGAAGTTTACACAACTGTAGCATTGATCCACTTCCTGATATGCCTTCAAGGAATCATTCTTCTTCGCACTTACGTTCTCAAACATTTCAATGAAATTCTGCGCAGTTTCTTTTCTTATGCCTACCCAGGAAAAAATCGGGTAGATCTATGTAGATCTAAATGCTTTAGATCTACGTAGATCTAAATTTTGGAATAGATCTAACGAGATCTACGTAGATCTTATGAGATCTCAAGAGATCTACGTAGATCTAATTTTTATGTCAATGTCAATTCCGGAAATTAATTGAAAAAACATTGATTAATTGCATAACTATAATGAAAAAATACTCACTATCATCATAAAATAAGAAATCGTGAATACGAGCAAGGAAAAGAAAATGGTGAAAATCGAACAAATCGGAATCGAACCCTCGAACTTCGGATTACCAAACCTGTACCGTACTATAGGTGAGCTAAGGCGCCTTCTGAAAATACGCGCGTTTCTGGCATACTTATGGTCCAATCAGTCCAGACAGACGAAATATTTCCAAATACGGTACCAGAACTACTCAGATCCGAGTAGATCTACTTGGCTTCAATGAGCAACAACGTTTTGCTGCCAATTATTCCATCTTCTCATCTCAGATCTACCTAGATCTAAAGTACATCTACCTAGATCTAAAGTAGATCTAAAGATATCTGGGTGGATATACATAGATCTAACAAGCATGAGCATTCGAACATGACAGTAGATCAATTCGAAGCTACGTAGATCTAAGAAAATCCTCGGAGATCTACTCTCTAAATTCCTTGGAGTGACTATTCACTCCGCAAGAGTGAAAATCATGCCAGTGGGACCAGGAGTGACTTCAAAGAGTGAATTTTCACTCCCTAAGAGTGACTATTCACTCGATAAGAGTGCAAAATTCACTCGTTTAAGAGTGAAAATCGTGCCACTCCGACAAGAGTGAATAGTCTCTCCAAAGAATTTAGAGAGTAGGTAGATCTAGGTAGATCTACGATTTCCCAAAATTTAGATCTACTTAGATCTACTTAGATCTTAATTAGATCTCCGGAGATGCAAATTAGATCTAAACCATTTTTTCCCGGGTATTGATTTATGATATAAAATGTTTGTCGATGTCAATTTTTTGTCTCGTATGTTGACTCCTCAACAGCTGATATAATACCTCAGACGATACGCAAAGTTGAACAGTCGGTGTTATACATAAGTTCTGATACTTCAGGAAGCAGAATAAACTCACGGATATTATTTTAAAAAATTCACAGAAAAACGAGAAATCAAGTTATTCACAGTGTTGCAGCACTGCGTTGATGTTTGGCACGATCTTTGAAAACGGAGTGCTCTCTTGTATACTGTCACCATCGCCAACATCGTCGGATCGAAAAAAAAATAACTAGATACAGAATACTGTATACAAGAAATATCCTAAGTCCATTCATCCATCATGATGATAATCGACCATCGATAATCTGAGAACAATGATTGAGAAAAAAAAGTACTGACACAGTAATACAGTGAAACCTCAGTTATACGATTTTCACTTGTACCTACGATTTTCTCGTTTATACGTAACATTCATTTATTTTCAGTCCCGGCAGTTTCTGCGTATAAATTATGTGAAAACATTTCACTTGTATTCCGTTGATACGTTTTTCGCACTCATACGTCCACTTATTCTGTCCCCTGGCGTTATCTTACATTCTGCACCTACACGTAACTATGACAAATGTATTTCTTATTCCTATTCTTAAAAATTTGACGCAATTTAAAAGAAAAATAAAAATCGAAAAATGGCGCGTAAATTTGAATAGCTCGTTATCCGGTTTCAAACTAATTTGTTCCGAGATCCTCACACCTCAGAGAACACTTCTGCATAAAAAAATCCGAAGTACCACGACTTTCGGGTTAGCTCGCGTTCAAACGACCCGTGCGCAGTTTGATATTGTGCTTTCAAAATCAACGTTCTAATCTCATATTATATACACTGAAAAAAAAGTAATACGAGACTAATTGATAATACGGAGAAAGTGAGTGAATTTACCACCGAAAACAATGCATACAGGGAATTTTTCGAATTTATCTCTAGCCTGCATCTGATATCCCCTACCTTCGTCAATAGCCGGAGACATGCGTATGCTGGGGGTCCGGGGATATCATAGTCAGACGATCCCTTGCTTATGTCTATTGTACGTTGTATAAAAAAAAAAAAAAAAAAAAAACTATTCGAGCGTCAACACCTTGATGGGTACTTTCCTAACGGTCATTGCGAACTGTCCATAATTCACGATTCTTAGAGACAATACATATAGTCTCACTTGTGTTACATTGTCTTCCCAAAAGTCGAGAAAGGAGCTGGAAAAAATAAATATTCAATATCATATTTATACGTACATTATATATAGAGGGTAGATTTCCTAATGATGGAAGAGTCTGAAGTTGGCTAGAATCGAGAAACAAGTTTTTAGACAGTTCTGAACCGCAATCCAACCGTCTGAAAGCTCAATTCTTGATTTTAACATCTTTTTCCTGTCCCAGGATGTCCTCAGTAACAATAATCAAATTAATGATAATTTATTCATGAATTAATCGTATAGAATCTACTAACTATTAATAGCCTTAATATTGAATATGTCATTAGGTACTGATCATAAATTTTATTATTTATTGAACAATACTTATTATTCAAACATAATGAATTCAATAATTTGTTTATTAATTAATACTGCAAATATTGATCATTTTTATATCAACTTCTAAAAAATGATAATCAAAACCTATTTTTTTTAATAATGGCTTTATTCACGTGTGAATTTGACTATTGAACTTATACCGGATGAAGCTATTCATTATTCCTAATTTGGAAATATGAACAGGAAAAGTATTGTCAATCACGCGAAAATTACATGTTGCATTTCAGATAATTTACATCATACAATTGTCGAAAAATACAATTTTGGTAATTTCAGAATAAAATCTACGTCATTTTAACATTTGAAAAATGTTATCACAATTCAAGGCATTTTTCCTGTTATGTTCAACATGTTACACGCATTCAAAACTTACAAGGTTTCTTATTTTTTACAGGAAAAACAGTAACACGGCGAAAAAGGCTAATTTTTGCCGGACTTCCTTGGAATAAAGACTACATTATACGTCTCTCGTCTTCTCACTCAACCATTTCTATAAAGAGCTTCGTTTAATTAAGAATTTCGTCACAAGGTTGACACAACATCAATAACACAGGAACATAAAATCTTAATAAAGTACTTCGATATCCTTATTCAAACCAAAGAACAAAGGATTCAATTTGTTCCACAAAAAGTCTGTCTCAGATTACTTCGGACCCATATTCACACAATAATCACTCGATATAATCTCTCTGTCGATATCCGAAAATCAGAATTTTACCTCTGAAAGAAAATCAGCCACGAATCGTTCGTCCTCACAAATTTCAGACCCTCGATTACATAGATTCGTCTCGACTGATCTTATCTTTCCGAAGAGAAGATGAGCACAGATAAATCTATTTATAAATCGTGGGAAATATGATCTTGGAAGTATCTCGATCTCGACTCCTTCACCGAGGGGAATGAAAGCTGAGGAACGAATCTCAGGTGCCTACAGCTAGGCGGTGTCCGATTAGCTCGATCTGACGTCTTCGTTGGTTTCTGAAAATTAATCTGACACCCTAGTGACTTACGTCCCTTTTGGGGATATAATTCACTGATAATTGAAAGAAAATATCCTGATAATTTATGAAAAAGTAATGATTTATAACGAAGAAATGAATTTTTTATTGACTCAAGTAAAACTGACCTAAAAAATCACCTGGGATTCGAAAAATTTTATTCTAATCTACAACCGTGACGTCAGAATTCATAATTTCAGCACCAAAAGACAAATTTCATTTGCATTTCCGCAAAACCTTTTGAATTGGTGTCTTTGTTTTTGATTTTGAAACAATTTTGATCCTATTTTGTGTACTTTTTTTTTTTTTTTTTTTTTTTTATGAAATTTTTACCTACTAACCAAAAATGAAGAACAATCCTTACATCTAATTGTCAACGTCTTTTAAAATGTGGTCATTGTCATTGTAAATCGAGTAATTAAATCCGCAAAATCTCTCCTCTCCTGATTCCGCGCATATTGACCAAGATATTATCATAACATTTTATCTCATCGTCGTTTGGCCTCGTTCGGTTATCTCACAGCTACAATCATCACCGAGTAAAATTAAGTAAATCGTTGATAAATAATCTCTGGGAATTTGCATTAAAAAAAAGCCTTTCGGTCTTTTTAAAATCGCCCAACGAAAATCAGGCTCTCGAGTGACTCCAGCAAACGATATCACACAGAGAGAAGTCACCTGGAGGTACGAGTGCGTTTTTATCGCGGGCATTCCAACCCCAGGAGTCCCCTAAATCCGCTTCGATTGGACTTGCGTAGCGCTTGCGCGGATCCGAGAAACCTGGGCGAGAGGAGGTGAGGTACCGAAGAAGTCGATTATTCTGCACCCTATGTGCGGAGTTTCAGCGGTAGCAGCGCGAGGGCTGTTTACCCAAAAGCTTGGGAAAACAATAGGACGTAAAATCTCGTGGTGTTGAAAGAATATCGCGAGAGTGAATCGTCATCGATTACTGATATGGCCGTCGGGCTATCGCCCCCTCACAGTGATACCGCGTGCGGTTGACGGAGGTAGCTAATCGCCGCTACACGACCAGCTGCAACGATGCGTAGTTTTCTCGGTGTCGTTTCTTTCGCCAAGCTCAATCCGGATCACGATCAGGATCTACATAATATCGATAACGTTGTAAGATGCTGCCGGAAATGCTGCGACTATCCTACCAGCACCGAGCTTTTTATTGTTACGTGATACTCAGCGTCTGGATATTCCTCCTCGTGGCTGGTAATCTTCGTTCTATGATCGTCGAAATCTTCGGATTGGACAAATCGAAATATTTATTGGGTCCGTTTTTAGGGATGTACAAGTACATCGGTGTCGAGGAAAAAACTGCGAGCCAGGGTCGACGGTCCCCCAGTGAAATATCCGCTAGAGAGTTTCCGAGGAACCTGAAACTCGACGTCAAGACGAAGAAGATATTCCGATTCTGTAATCCACCGGATGATATCAACCCCGGAGTCGAAGGTGATGACAGTGATGATTATTCAGAAATTCAGAATGAGCAAAAAACAAATCAAATATAACAACAAGCAATGACAATTGCATGAGAGTTAGTCGGAGTCATCAAGAGTCACTCAAAAACTGCAAAAGTGACGATTAAAAGTAACACGAAAGGCAGGATTAGTTGAGGAAATTAGTAAGACATATGTGATATGAACAAAACTAACAAAATATAACTTTTAGATGGTTATTTACTAGTTGAAAAATGGCCAGAGCAATTGAAAATGAACTTGAACATCACGGTTCGTAGACAAGGGATTCATACCCTTGAAACATGTTCAACGAACCAAACAGTTGCTTCGCCAACCATCATTATTATATCAACAGTTTTGTTCTTGACTTTGAAGAGACTATTGGCGTTTATCCTTGACCACATTCGACACTTCACATCCTCTTTGCTTCATGGCAGTGACATTTTGCTCAAAATTTACCCTTGAACACAAGTAGATCCAGTTTGTTTGATCAATAGTCGCGAAAAAGTACGTCATTCTACGAGAATGAAACTGTGTCTCTTTTCATTTCCAGGAAAAGTCGAGGGCAACCTGACCCTGGAAGGTATTCTAGTCTTCATTCGTCACGGTGACAGAGGTCCTCTGGCCCACGTGCGTAACATCACGACCGTCAACTGCGCCAAGGACTTCAGCGGTAGTCCTGAGATGGAAAGCGTCTACTTGGGCTACCAAAGCTTTGTCCAAAACGTGTCGAGCTACTCAAAAACGGCATGGGCGCAGTTCTTGGGACCGTTTCACGGTTTCCCAATGCTCCCGGTCAACTCGAAGGACTGTAAGCTGGCCCAGCTTACCGGCCTCGGTGTGAACCAGCTCCTCAAGACCGGACTGCTCCTGAGGAATACTTACCAAGGCAAGTTGAACCTCGGCAACAGCACTTTGGGCCCGAAAGACGTCGTGGTGTACAGCACCCGGTACCGGAGAACGGTTCAGAGCGTTGTCGCCCTGCTGTGGACTTTTCTAGAGAACGAGGGGTTCGCGAACATGGCTAAAATAAATCTGCAAGAGAGCCAGAGCCTCGCCTTCTGCAACGCGGACTGCGCCTGCTCTGCCGCTGAAAAGTTTGGCAAGCAGCATTCCAAGGAGATGGCGGAGCACCTAAGGTCCCATCCGGCGGTCGCCAGCCTGATAAAGCAAGCGGCTAACGTGGTCTTCGAGATGCCCGATCCGGCGCAGACCACGGATCCGAATTCGTTGAGGGATGCGCTCCTCACCTACGTCTGCCACAACGCGCCTCTCCCGTGCATAGACCTTGACGTTCAGCAATTTTGCGTGAAGACGGAACACGTGACGAGTCTCTTCGCGTACACGGAATGGGAGGCGAAACAGCACGCGAAAAGCAGGAGTCAGCGGAAGTATGGTTTGCTCAGAGCGTACGGTCTGCTCCGGAACATCGTTTCCCACATGTTGCAGATAGTTTCCGAGGCGAAACCGAAGATCGTTCTGTATTCCGGGCACGATAAGACCTTGGAGTACCTGGCCACCGCGCTCGGACTGGTTTCTGACCGTTTCAGCATGTCGCATTATGCCTCGCGTTTCATAATCGAGGTCTACAAGATCAATCCGAAGAACGAGAACCACGTGGCTAGCGATTTCTACTTCAGGGTAGTCGTCAATGGGAAGGACTTCACCCAGGAAATACCGTTCTGCAAAAATTCGGCAAACTTGTTCGCGGTCAATTTTTATGACAGACAGGATAAGAACGAGAAGAATAAATCAGATCCAAAATTATGCCCCATTGAGGCTATCATAAGACAATTACATGACGATTATTTTGCTCCGTTCAATGCCACTAACTTCAAAGACGCATGCTCAATCAGAAAACACGGGTAATACTGAACTTTAGTCCAAGTAACTATTAAACGGGGGCACGGACCAGATTATGCTCTCCCTGTTGAAAGATTCTGATAGAAACAGGTTACAAACGCTAATCTATCGGTTTTCATCGGTTTTTATCGGTTTCTATCGGTTTCAATTCGGTCTCCATCGGTTGGCATCGGTTTCTATCGGTTTGCATCGGTTTTAATTCGGTTTCTATCGGTTTACCTCGGTTTCCATCGGTTTTGACCGGTTTCTATCGGGTTTAATTCGGTTTGGATCGGTTTTGACCGGTTTCGATCGGTTTTAATTCGGTTTGGATCGGTTTCAATTCGGTTTCCATCGGTTTTGACCGGTTTCTATCGGTTTTAATTCGGTTTCCATCGGTTTCTATCGATTTCCATCGGTTTTGATTCTGTTTCTACCGGATTCTTTGTGACTTTTGACTGATTAATCGGTTTCTATCGGTTCTTCTTCGTCTTCTATCGGTGCCTATACGTCTCTGTGCGATTTTCGACCGTTTTTATCGGTTTCTATCTGCTCTCATTCGCACTAAGCGGTTTTTGACCGGTTTTATCGGTTTCTATCTGCTATCATTCGTCCCTAAGCGGTTTTTGACCGTTTCCATCGGTTTATACCAGTTCCTATTCGTCTCTGTGTGGTTTTTGACCATTTCCATCGGTTTACGTACAATATCGAACGTTTTCACTAGCAATGCTAGACTGTGATTTTTTTTTCTCTCTTTTCTTTATATTCTTTTTTTTTCTTCTCAAGAGTCTCTTCGCGGCTCTTGAGAAACAATCTTTTTCGGTAATATGTATAAATACTTTCAAAAAAAAAAAACATCATTTTTGTAATCCTTGACAAAGAATCGCATTATGTACGTTATATTGGAAAGCAGTTAAAAAATCGAAGAAAAACTGCAAGTAAAATGTAAATACGATCAATCATAATTTCTTTTTCCTTTTTGCCAACTTTGCATTAATTTTTTATCAATTTCTTCCATCAACGTTCAACTATGTTTCATGACGTCATTATTTTATTAGTACAGTATTTCGAAAGTGTGCCCCTGGAAATTTCCGAAATTTATCGCGGTCCAAAATTGTAGATTTGTAGAGAGAATTTTGACGTTTTGATTATATTCTCATCTACGAATTCATAGAATTTCGTTTTTTGAGACTGGGGGCTCAAAACCCCAGTGAAGAATGAAATTATAGAATAATAGACACTTTTTTGTTTTCAATTTAGATACTCATTGGTAGATATATTTCTACAATAATCGAATAACTGAATCGAATCTTGTATGATTGTTTTTTTAGATGTTTTTTACGAATCGAAAGTATTAGACGTCGTCCCCAGCTGTTAGTCCTTAATCAAAATTGCCCCTTCAATGAATGTAAATAAATAGTCTAATTAATTCGTTGATTGATTGATGAAAGAATATGAAGAATCTTAGTTCATAGGTAGATAGATACGATGCCTATATAATATACTGTAAAAGTTGTTTTCAAATTGAGCACATGTTCACACACGACACACGTATCACTCACATAATAAAGTCTATCCAAAAGAAAAAGCCTTATAACAAAAGAATATATATAATAAGTATGTAGACAGTCTTCTAGCGTGTTCATAGGAACGAATGTGTTGCATGGTGTTCTTTGACAACATTTTTGAAAAATATATCGTCTATAGAACCCGTGATTAATATCCCCATATTTTTTCTCGTAAAAACAAAAAAAAAACAAAAAAATGTTGATGTATATAATGTACATAATAATCATCATCCAATGTACCTAATTTAATGTTTATGTAAGAACTGAAATCGCGATATTTTCTCTATTCTATCTACTAAACGGTCTTCGTCGTTTAGTCTTCTCTAGTGCTTATACCTCCTGTACTTGTATAAAAAATTAAATCAAGGGGACGAGTATACCTTGATTCACCAAATTCTACATACTCCAAAAAATCATGTGATGAGTTATGGTCATTTGGTCATATTATAGTCAGTTATCGAAATTGAGCGACAATCTGGTCACTATTTTGCTGATAAGTTGTTTCAAACTTTTTTTTTCCAATTTTCCTCATTCACGCGATGAAAGATTGTGCTTTCCAAAGAAAATGAGACGTTGAGAGACATAATTGGATCAACCGTGTTCCTGAAACCTTACAACAAGTGATTTTAAAAAAAGCCCATTTTTTATGTGTAATGAACTCTAACTGGTCAAGATATAAATGATTTTTGGAGTATGTAGATTTTTTTTAATCAAGCTGCGATATTCCCCTTGAAAGAAAATTCCTAATAGTACAAATAGCGGGATAACCGAAGGGGAAATAACTCGTTGAATTAACTTGGTCCATGAATTAATACAAATTAAACTAAATTAATGCGAATTAACATGAATGGAATGAATTATTTCGAATCGATATGAATTATTTCGGATTAAGAAGAATTGAAAAAAAAAAGAATAAAACTAACGAAATTAGATTGAATTGATTCAGATTAGGCAAAATTAACGAAAATTATTCCGAATTCATCGAAATTAACTTGGATTCGGGTTTGAATTGATCTCGAAAATATAGCAAATTAATTTCAAGTAACGTGTATTGTTAGGAATTTATTGAGAATTGAAGAATTAATTCGAATTATAATGAAGGAATTTGAATTAAAATGAAATAATTCGAATTATAGTGAATTAAATTAGATTGAAAATATTAATGGAAATTAATTAAAATTAAAGAATTGTTGTGTCAAGTCCGGATTGATGTGTTTCCCCTTCAGGGATAACCAGTTGATAAAGACAGGAGAAGAAACTCAAAACTTTTGTTGAAAATAGTCATCAGAAGTCAGCTTATGTTAAGAGGACAGAAATCTAACTTTATAGAGAATAATTCCAAGACTTTTGGACAATTGTTATAAAAAAAATCATTTAGTAGAGATTAAACTCTCTATTTTTGGTTTCGCTTTTTTGTATCTTAAGAAAATATATAAAAAATCTGCTCATTGTAAAAGAAGGGTAATAATGAAACCATAGGATAGTATCGTTAAAACTGAATATAAGCTTGTTGCTATGAACGATACCTTGAATGTGAAGTGAAAAACAAAAAAAGAAAAAAGAAACCAAAGACATAACAATCAACGGTAATTGTACTATATCGATATCATTAGATGTATATTGTACGATAACATTGTAAAATAAGAGAAAAAAGGAAAAGAAAAATAAAACGAAATGATTGTTTAAAAAAGAAATTGGTAATATTTTTATTAATCTCATCATTGATATAATTCACAGAAAAAGAAAAAAATATATATATATGGCTAAGATTTTATTTATATCTAAAAATAAACAATACTAACGTAGCATAAGTCGATAGAATTTTATAGTTATACACGATATAAAATCGTCAAACGAAATGAAAGATACTGGGATAACAAAAAGCTTTCATCATCGGTAACACCGTAATATTCAAAAATCTTAATTAAAAATAAAAACTACAGTCAATCGCATGTGATAGATCAATATGGTAACCGCTTCATTCGTTTACAGACTAAACAATAATAATAATAATAATAATAATACGATATAAAAACAGACACAATTAATAAATACACTAGTTACAGCAGTTTTTTTTTCTTAGTTTAATTCAATCTACAAGGCAACCTTTAAAATTTGGCCAGGGAGACTTAAATCACCCTGTATATAATATCATATAAAAAAAAATATTCAATAAATCCTTTGGTCATCTTTATCGAAACGAAAAGGAATAAATGTTTGTTATAAAATCACGTTTTCTTATAATAGAAGGTGAATGAAATGACAAATGAGAATAATTCTACGTTCTATATGATCTAAAAGAAAAAAAAAACAGTACAGAGTCACACACCTCACACAACTCGAAAATGTTACACTCAAATCGGTAGAAAAAGTATAGTGATACAAAAAAAAAGCACAAGACACAACATTGGTACGATGATAAAATCTTAAAGACTAGTAGCAGCAAACAGTCGAAACTCTAACACTCGGTATATTAAACTCATATCAAACAATTCGAATTTATTTACAATTACGATTTAAAAGAAAAAATTTTTCTTCTAATTATGTCTAAGTTTATGGTTTTTGTTCGAATGCCCAGTTCCATTTCAAACCTCCGTCTCTCAGACCCGAAGATCTTGGGACGGAGGCTGCAATCCCATACAGGCCATTCTGAAATGGCTGCGTAACTCGATTTGTGCGAAGCACAATTTCTAAGATTATATACCCTATGTAATGTGTTTGCGTAACGATGATCGGTACTTTGTACTTCTTAAAACTAAAAGAAGAAAAAATAACGTGTCTTTGAGTCTTCAGTTTTTCTTCCTTTTTCGTTTCTTTGAGGTAATAGTCAGTTTGTTATATCGAAATTATGGACCAGAAGGCTCGGTCGTCTCAGTCTGATGTTATGCGTTCACCGTCTATCAACGCGTGGTCCAAATTCTTCTGAATACTCACAACGCGGTCGAGGTAATGCTCCCACGAGAGGACTCCCATGCAACCCGGATCTCTGCTGAAACGATAACAAAATTTAGTTATAGTGAGTCAGAATTATTATTGAATCAACGAATTTCAATTTTGGTCCGGAAGAACCAACAAAAACTACACAAAAATTCTTAAAAGTCAAGATATTTTGATCTAGATTCATAAATATGCTGGAAAATCTTCAAAATTGGTATTTTTACATGACAAATCTGGTGAGGAACTTGATATGTATTTTGGTTTCGATCCGTAAACCCGACCAAAAAAAAGAATTGACTGAATTTGAATTCTAAATCGTAAAATTGATAGAAGATTGGATTTGAATTAGAATTCTTATTTATATATTTGATGATAAAGCTTCTAACTTTTTTGTTCCAGTTTGCGAATCAAACGGAAAATTTTCAAAATTTTTATCACAAATCGTAAATCTGATCGGAAAATCTTCTATATTTTAATCCTGATTCATAAATTCGATGAGAGATCCAGTAGATTTTGATTCTAATTCGTAAATTATCTTATTTTTAATATTCTAATTCAATTCTGATAAAAATCATTGTAAACTTTTGTCACGATGCGTCGATATAGGTAATGAAAAATTTTCTAAACTTTCGCTAAATTGTAATTCTAATTCATGAACGCGCCGAGAAATACGAATTTTTATTCAAATTCAAAACCTGATCAAAAACCTACTAAATCCTGATTCCAATTCATAAATTTGATGGAAAATCTCGTAAACTTTTAATCCTAATTTATAAATTTCATAAAAATTCAGCTCAATTCCGATTCCATTTCATGGCTCGATCGAAAACCCTTTCAAAATATCTAAATCAGCTCAATTCGTAAATCTGATGGAAATTTAACTCGATTTCAATTCCGTGAGATAAATTAATCGAAAATCTGTTGAATTTTTCTTCCTATTCGTAAATCTTACATATTCAAAGGTCTGTCCCTGACGGGCGGCGAGTGATTAGAAGCAGATTTTCTCAACGGGACGAAAGATTGTTCAGGATTTCCCAGAACGGCATTGGCTCCGATTCTCCGTCCAGTTCTCCACCGTATGATGAGCCACTTCATTCTGTGAATGCTGATCACGGCTAGAACCGCACACCTGAATCTGACTCTGGGAGATTTTCTGTTATTCGGAGTAGTTGTGTGCTCTCGCTGAACTATCGTCAGTTGCGCAAGCACCGAGAGAGTACTGGCCTCGGAGAGCTGATATCCTCCCACTACGCAGAGAAGGTAGCGCTTTTGGTAGGCCAAAGCCTTCCGCCGACTGTCCGTACGCAGGAATTTTCCATAAAAATGTTGAAGCTGGTGAGAAAAATGGGGGAAGAAGAATCGGTCAACGATGGAAGATAATAATAATCAACGAAGAGAAGGAGGCTAGAGAAAATATTGAAATGAACCTTTTCTACCATCTCGGAGCTCATCGCACTCGCGGTGTTTGTGGTTTGATTCTGTTGAGTTATTCTCGACTCCAGGATCCTGGTTCGCTGTAAGAGCTGTTCTTTCTCTTCTCGGACTTTCGCAAGCTTCTCGTGCAGCGTGTTTTTGTCCGCCAGATGCTTGTGATTGCTCTCGCTCAATTCCTGGAATTGAAAATCGATAACATGGGATTAAAAATCAACACAGATTCAAAATTCTTATCATTTTTGGATATTTTTAAAGCGTAATTACAGTCTAAAATCATTTTTTCGTCTGTTTCAAGGTAGGAATCGACCTGATTCCATTTTATAATTGTTTAAACCGCACCTGAATCTGTTGTAAAACTTTAAGAGAAATATTTTGCATTTCAAATCTTGAATCTGATATAAAATTTTCTAGAAACTTTTCTCAAATTCGTAGATTTGAAGAAAATTTGTGTTGATTTGAATTCCAAATTAAAAATTGTGTTGCAAAATCCTCCAAATTCTGATTCTAATTCATCAATGTCCTGAAAAATCTTCTGAATTTCAATTACAATTCAAATATCTGATCAAAAAAGGACTAAATTTTAGTTCTCATTTATACTTCTGATAGAAAATCTCGTTAACTTTTGTTCTTAATCCTCAATCTGATCGAAATTCGGTTCAATATCGGTTTAATTCAATTTCGTAATCGTTTCAGGGTCTTAATTAACCACCGCACCTGAATTTTCTGTACAAGTTTAGCAGGAATATTTTTATCGCCGCTGAGTCTCTCGGACTGTAATTCGCTGTTAAGTTCCATTTCCCGTTTGACTCTTGCTTGGAGGTCGGTTTTCATGTCGTTGATCACTTCTTTCAGTCGTTTCTCCTCCTCCTTCAGCACAGTCACCTTCTTAGCTAACTCTGCTGTCTTGACTCTCTGCGTCTCGATGCATTGAATGTACTGCTCTTGTCTCTCGTGATACTTGGCCAGTTCCTTCTTCGATTGAGACATGTCCGCTTCCATGTCGAGCTGAAAGTCAATCAAATCATAATCAATGACCTAAAACGTGCACAAGAATCCAATATCGGATTAAAATCGAAGTAGCTGACCATGACTTCTCTAGTATTGGCTATTTCTCGCCTAAGACTTTTAAGTTCGTTGTGTTCGTCGGTCCTCTGCTGCTGTCTCTTTGCCTCTGCCTCTGAGATGGTGTCGATTCTCTTCTGTAGCCACTCGCATTCCTCTTCTCTGGACCTGAGGTCGTCTCTGGTCCTCTTCAGGTCGGTTTCGAGGTGTTCTTTCACGCCCTCGACCAGAGCGAGCTTGCTAGCGAGTTTTTCCTTGTCGTCGATTGCGAGTTCGAGTTCTCTTTCGTATTTGGTCTTCTCGTTTGCTATTCTCCTTATGTTATCAGCCAGTTCGGAATTTTTTCTCTCCTCTTTCTCGCACCTCTCGGCCATCGTAACGAACTTCTTTTGCTCGGCTTCCACCATCTCCTGGAGGTACTGCTCCTTAAGACCCACGCTGTCGTCCAGCTTCTGCGCCTTTATCTTTTCCCTTATAGAGTTCAGCTCGGTTTCTATGCTCTTGTGCTCTCGGCGCATGAGCGATAAATCGGACCGCAGTTTCGTTTCCGCATCTATCGAGGCCTCCAGCTTCATCCTTAGAGCCTGAAAATCGATTTTAGGTGTAATTACAGAGAAATGAAGTGGAAATTTGAAGAGTTAATACTGACTGCAATCAGTTCTGAGTCGTGCATTTGCGCCTGGTGACTCGCTGCCTGTTCCTTTTCGAATCGTATCTTAAGATGCCGAGTCATGTCTCTCTCCTTGGCTAAATCTGAGTTCAGTTTGGCGACTGTTCGCGATTCCTCTTCCAAATCAGATCTGAAAGGTGACAAAACGGTGTTTAAATTCCTCGTTTTCGAGAATCGAGTCGTCAATTTACTCACTTTATCTGTAAAACTCGATTTCCGTACTCCGAAACTTGGGATCTGAGCATTTCGTTGACGATCTCCAAGTCCTCTTTCAATTTCGTCAGTTCCTCGTTAGACTTGTTCGATTGTTTCAGTTTTAAACGAACGTCGTTGTACCGCTGAGCGATTTTGTCCTGTTTTACTTGATCGACCGGCTCGATGTCGAGAGAATTGCAGGCGTGTCTCTCGATTCGTCTCTTCGTCCCGACTCCATCCTCGCTCTCGCTCTCTATGGCGGTCATTATCTGCTTGTCCAATATCGCCGAGACCTGCAGTTCCCTCTGCACCATGTCTTCTATGTCTCCATCGTCCTCGGAAGGCTCTGAAAATTATAAAACCGTTATTTCAAGCCCGAATGATTCGAAAGATGCTGATTTATACTAACGAGTCGATCCAGGTCTGAGGTGTTGAATTTCTTCGTGAAGTTTGTCGACGATTTCCCTCAGTTCCTGATTCACTTTCCTCTCGTCTTTCAATTTCTTCCTCAATTCAACAACGTTCCCAGACTCCCTCATCTTATTTTGAATAGTTTCCAGAGCTCTTTGAAGACTTTTACTGTCGTCGCTCATCTGGCGGATGACTTTGTCCTTTTCTTTCAGGTGTTCTTGAAGATGATGAATCTCCTGGTCCTTATTCTCGCTCGGAGAAGAAGCCCCGGACCAGCTGGACCGTCTGGCCATCTCCTCGAGTCGCCTTATCAGCATATCTCTGTTGTTCAATCCCTCGGCCAGTCTCTGAACTTCGATCTGACAATTGGAAAGATCGTTTCTACACGTTTCGAACTTAGTTTTGAACTCGTACAGCTGTTTGTTCTCGTTTTCGATCTCGACGTTGCGAGTACTCAGAGTTTCTATCGTGATGTCCTTCTCGAAGATGATTTCCTTCAGGTTTTTCAGCTCCTGTATTTTCTCGCGCAAAGTCGCTTCGAGCTTCTCGAGCTCCGGTCTCAGCCTCGAATTCTCCTCGTTCAACTCCGTCACGATCTTTTCGTTCGTCTGCATCCTTCCCTTGTACTCGTCAAGCTCCTCCGTCTTCAGTTTCAAAGTATTTTCAACCTCAAGCAAGTCGTTTTTTATCTTGCTCTCGGAAGCTTGAGTGAGTTCGAACTGATCTTTGTAGAAGAATTTGTCCCAAGTCAACGTGTCGATGGTCTCTTTCAATTCTTTGCGCAGTTCTACCAGGTCCCGTTGCATCGCTTCTAGCTCTGCTTCTCTCTCGTTCAATTTCTCCGACTTTGCTTCTAGTTCCTCTCTTATTTTTCCCAGCTGATTTTCCAGGTCCTGAATGACCCTCTGATTCTGATTCTCCGAAGACTTCTGTTCGCTTTTGTTGCTTCCGTGTCTCGGACACTGGTTCACTTTATCGGACTCTTGACTCTCGGCGGAAGAGTGTTCCTTCGAAAGATTCTCGTCGTTCACTTCGCTCTCTACAATATTACGAGACTTAGTCAGATACTCGTTGTTAGAACCGCTGTTTTCTCCGCTGGTCGGAGACTTCAGGTCAATGCCGGTCAGGCTCTGAGACTGAGCTGCGCCGTTCTCGGACAAGCTTCTGGACTGTAATTCCAGTCTCGGAACATCCGCACCGGTTTTGGTCGGTTCTATCAAAGAAACCGGAGTCATTTGCTGGCCGTATTTCAGCTGGCTACCGTCCGCCTGTGTTTTAAGGTGGGAAATATTGTAGGGTAAAGTTTGGGTGAGATTAACAGTTTCCCTGATCGCCTCTGGGAATTCTTCGCACTCTGAATTGATGGAAAGAATGTCGCTCAATGTTCGAGCGCTGTTTTTAGGCTCCGCTTGCTTGAGCAGTTCTTTCAACTGACTTTCGTCCAGGTTCAGAGAGAGATAGATTTCAAGCTGCTTCTCTCTCTTGGATAACTGATCCTTGAGATGGTCTATTTCCTCGTTCTTATCCTCCAGCATCGAGTCGAGAAGTCTGGGAAATTCTTGCTGTCCTCGCTCCAGCGTCCCAAGTTTTGCCTGAAAGATTGATTAAGAAATTTGTAGAATTGATGAATTCGTCATAATAAATCAAGAATATCACCTCCAAAGACTTCTTCTCGTCTTCGATCAGCTCCAGACGGCTTCGCAGTCTTTGAATCGTGTTGTTCTCAGTCTGAACCACGCTCGCGATCTCTCCTTCTTTTTCTTGCAGTAATTTATTGGCTCTGTCCAACTGCGCCTGAACGTCTTTGATCTGTGGAAAGAAAGAACGATTTTATGAGGATCAGCATCTGAATTTCAGGGACTTCCAGGTTTTCCTATGAAATAGTCGCTCATTTTTTCACCTCTAGCTCTTTGTCGGCTACGCCCCTCTCCAAAGAGTGTAATTTGGCGTTAGCCTCGTGTAGCTGGAGCTCTAGACGGGAGGTCGCTTGTCTCTGAGCGAACGGAGCGCTTTGTTTCTGCTGTTCGAGTCTCCCACGCATAGCTTCGATCTGGAAGAGCTGTTCGGAAGTAGTTTGCTGCAATATTTCCTGCTCCGCTTGTAGTTCCTTGAAAGTAAGACCATGATATAAAATTATATGATGCATCGCTGATTGAAACAGTAAAAATACTGACTTCGTTCTGATTTTTCAGAGCCGTTAATTGCATGTCCAAGTCTTTTATCCTCCTGAAGGCGACCTCCTCCGCCCTGCCATGCTTGGTCATCTTCTCTTTCAGCTTCAGAACTTGGTCCAAAGGAAGAACCGGCGGAGACTGAGGATCGTCCGGGGTGGGACATCTGGAAGCGTCGATCTGTTCCCTGACGGAAACATCCTCGCTAGGCTGGCTCAGGCTCAGGCTAGAACCGCACATGTGTAAAGATTCCAGTTCCTTTATCCTCTTGTCAAGATGAGCGTCCATGTCTCTCAATTCCATCTTCATCTGCTTCAAGACTGACGAGTTTACGTCGAAGTGCTCGCTGCTCAGTTTGTGCTTCCTGAGCTCCTCCTGTAGGCGACGGTGAAGTAAGTAAAGAACGTCACGTTAAATTCAACGCTTGAGAGTCGAAGACTTGCCTGAAGATGACCGATGTGTTCGTTAAGTTGAATATTCTCGCCTCCCATCTTGATCGAGTCCAATTCCTGGGCCAATTCCTGTTGATTTTTGGTCTGCACGTTGATCAGTTCTTCGAGCTGCTCGATTTGGGTCTGTAGCGCCTCTTCTCTCTCGGTTTTAGCCTGCACCTGCTGCTCCAGGTCGGTGATTATGTCTCTCAGAACCCAAATCTTGTCTATCGCGGCCTTCAGCTCGCTCTCAACTTCGGATTTTCTGGCCTCAGCCTCGGACATCATGGAAGACATCTCGTGCATCTGGGATTCAAGGGCTTCCACCTATATTTTCCGCAATCGATCTGTGTTCTTCAAGTGATATTTACAAAAGCATGCAACGGTGCTAAAACTACGACAATAAGCCTCCTCCGATGTTTCTATGGTACATTGCGACACTTAAAGCACACATGTAATACAATATCTAGCTTATATTGAATTATTCCTCGCTTCCATTCGATGAAAACTTTTGTTAAATGGACAAGAATAATTTTCAGTAACGTTATTATTGCCCGAAACCTTGAAGAATTGTTAATTTGTGATCTAGACCTGCTTAAGACACATTAGATGAAATATTTGTTAGAAAATAGATAATAGACTCACGGTGGCTTCGATGTCAGTCGTTCGAAGCGTGCGGGTGCCTGGATAAGTTGATGTTGGTAGAGGCGATAGCGTAGAAGACTGCTTTGCGCGACAAAACAGAAAACCAAAACCACAGTGCAGAGAAAACAAAAATATTAAAACAACGTGACGCTTGGTGTAACGTAGTAATTAAATAGTTGTGACCACAATTAGCAAATTAATCTAAATATAAAATGTTGCGATGCGTGTTACAAGCTTTTTTACCATTAAATTATTAATCGTTATATTGTAAATATCTCTGAGATTATCGTTAAGTCGGCCAAAACCTCAGTGTGTGTGTGTGTTACGATGATTAATCTAGCCACCAAAATCGTGAGTGTAATTACACAAGTATTTGAATAACTTTAAAATACAAAAATATGCACATTTCAAGTGTTCAAAATTACTGTATTTTATATTTCGATGATTTCCACGAATCGCTTACCTCGGAAGTGATTCTTTGGTCTCGTTCCTTCTCGCGATCTTTTTCTTTCAGTTGTTCGAGCAACACTTCGATCTTACGAGCAGCCTCGTCTCTCTCGGCCTCTCGCTCGCCGGCCTGTTCCTCAAGGAATTTTCTCATCGCTCGTAATTGTTTATCCGCAGCTTCGATCTGAGCGTGATAGTTTGGAGTATTAAATTCTGAACGATGAATACGAGATCATAGATTTTGAATAAATGGGAATGATGAGATTAATAAGCTTCCGTAAAATTGGGGAAAACATCAACGTCTTGACGATTGCAACGATTGCAAATAATCAAGGATCTTGAGGTGTAATGAAAGTCACGTGACCTCGATATGAGGCTGATGATTTACGCTTGGAATTTTCAAACGCTATTTTCTCAGCCGAAACACATTCGATTGATGTGAAATTGATATCAGTGACGTAGAAAAACTGAATGAAGGGCCTGCCAATCGTGGATTTTCTAAAATCGAGACGTAATAACAGTTTTTTAACAATATTGTTCTGTAATCCAAGGAAGTGCTGCCTCTCTCCACGAGGGGCAGCACCTCCTAGGGTTACAGAACAATATTGTTACACAAAATTCTGATTATGTTTTTCGATATTCGAAAATCCACGATTGGCAGACCCTTCATTCAGTTTTTCTACGTCACTGATATCAATTTCACATCAATCGAATGTGTTTTGGCTGAGAAAATAGCGTTTGAAAATTCCAAGTGTAAATCGTATCGAGGTCACGTGACTTTCATTGCACCTTAAAATCGGAGTAATTAAGCTTAAAGATTGAGAAGATTGAACAGAAAATTCAAAATAGAGTTCAAATTTCTATGGATAATCAATTCTGCACATCTTTTGGTTCGAGAAACAGCAAAATAAGACGTTTCAAAGCACGACGATCAGTCATACACACAAAGCGAACGAGTAATGCAGATAAAATATTCTCAAAATTGAATGAAATGAAGCTTATGCGTCGGATACAAAAAAAATTAAATAGTAATAAGATGACAACCACCCACTCCACCTCATGCAACCACATAACAGGCGATTTTTTTTTTAAATTCTTAATTTTAGCATTTGTAGTTCGAAAACAAATTCTATGTATATTTTTTTTTTGGTGACCTTCGACGATGTCGTGGAAGTAAATTTTTAATCGTCGTCAATTAGCAGCAGATTGACGATGATTATTGAGCGTCCAATTATAACGACTGCGATAAAATTTGGTCAATTATTATTATTATAAACAAGGGGATAGCGTGAGTATAGTACAGCGAATGCATAATTGTTTTAATATTATTAATTCCTGTGATTTACCTTTCGGCAGCAAACCCTGTGAATGTATGGGGGAGGAGTGGGGTCAAAAGATACCTGCTGGCAAGACAACAGAATGCAAATCAATTTCATAAAAAATCTGTACCACAAACTCACGGGGAATCATAATCTATGAGATTTTTAATTTTACTTTTTTCTTTAAATCTTTCTCATTTCATTGCGTCGTCAATTCATCTGGGAATTCAAAAAATCAAGAGAAAAAGAATATCGGAATTCATCAAAGGCGCCTAAATCCTCTAGAAATCACGTTCAGGAAACTCATTCCGTCTAACTTAATAGGAAAGTGAGATTAAAAAAAAAAAAAAAAACAGATAGATACAACAATTATTCAGAGTCGGCGAGGCCTCGTATCGTAATAAGTCTACACTCAGAGTCTTTTAGCGCAGGCTCCAAATATGTTTTAATTTTTTTCATGATCATCATCTATTTCCCTCTAGACGAGCCTAAAAAAACTATATTATATAATGAAACTGAAATTTGGGGAAAAATTGCCATCTGAGGATTGCAATTTTTTTTAGAATTCACTGGTCTGACCAATTCTGGAGATTATGCTCGCTTTTCAGTTTTTCAAACCTTTTCGAGTCATGAAACTGACAATTTTTCAAATTACCTAGTTTGCTGTATTAACGTTGAGAACTTGAATTCCATATTATATATATAGGTAATTTTCTACATGCCGAAAGAAAATTAATGATCAAAGATCCATTTGGCCTAGAATAAAAATCATCTTCACCTATGTGAAAAACTATAAAAAATTTGGGGGCGGGCTCAAAATTCCTAACGACTTTGTGCCGAAAGGCCATAATTCCGAATACAAAAGTACCGAAAGACCATATTTCCGAATTCAAAAGTAACCGAAACGCATATTTTCGAATTGAAAAGTAACCGAAAGGCCATAATTCCGAATTTAAAAGTACCGAAATGATGTTTTGCACGGTTTTTTCGTGCAAAACTCTTATTTCGGTACTTTTTATTCGGAATTATGCCATTCGGTACTTTAAAATTCGGAATTATGGCCTTTCGGTTACTTTTCAATTCGGAATTATGCCATTCGGTACTTTAAAATTCGGAATTATGGCCTTTCGGTTACTTTTCAATTCGGAATTATGTCATTCGGTACTTTAAAATTCGGAATTATGGCCTTTCGGTAACTTTTCAATTCGGAATTATGCCATTCGGTACTTTAAAATTCGGAATTATGGCCTTTCGGCGCAAAATCGTTCGAGATTTTGAACCCGCCCCAAAATTTGAACGTTTAGGAATACGATGCTGTAATATCCATCCTCAATCTAGTAAAGTACAAGTGTACAATGTAAAAACAAAAATTTGTGGCTAGAGATCTAAAAAAAAACTCTCGGTGTGAAACATTCTTTCACTGTTATTCAGCCTTCGCGCGTCTCTTCTCAAGTTTTAATCCCCCCAAAATGTTGATTTATCCACTGGATATCGGCGCCTTTGAATTATAAAAACTTCATAATGATGTTTTCCTGAAAATAATTCACTCCTCATGACTTTTTCCGTACAGAATAAAACAAAAACGGTTTCCCTTCTACAAAAAATGAAGAGGAATGCATCGATTCGGTGATCCATATTACTAATCATACACCAAAACAATAGTCGAACTGTAAATAGTAATATTTCATGCAGTTGATATTTGTAGAAAATATTCATTACCTGAAGCTGCAAATCTTCTTTCTCCTTCTTCGCTTCGTCCGCGACCTTATCGCCTTGCCTACACAAGTCTTCTATCAACTGTAACAGGTACGAATGTTCACCTCCTCCGTTGGACAGCACCGTTCTCACTGTAAAAAAGAGAATAATAAGTACCTATCTACTTTCTCTGCCTGTGAAAAATATCTCGATTTCTCACCTCTTTCTTGAAGTTGGGACAGATTCTCAGCGATCACGTCGCCGCCGGACTCCTCATGCTCTCCGTACCCTTCGCTGATTACTTCTTTCTTGTTATCAACGGTCGTAAGTTTGATTTGAAGTTCCTGAATCTTTCCTTTCAGTCTTTCGTTCTCCTCCTGGTAGCTAAAAATCAGACTTTCAGCCTCCGCGAACTTCATGCCGAGTTCCTCGTTCACTTTACTCGACCAGAGCACCTGCTTGGCCAGTAAATCGATCCTCGATTCTTCTGGAGTGGCGGAAAATCCGAGTATCTCAGCTGCCTCGGATTTCAATCTACCCAAACAGTTGTCCAGCTCGATTTTCAACTCCTTAGCCACGTCCTTGTCCCCCTCGATCAATTCGAACAAGGCGTTGTCGTCGTTGATCAAAGTCTCTATACCAGAGTAGCGAGGCGCGAAGTGGACTCTCTTGATCTTCCTCGTCGGAGCCGCTTCAGCCTCTTCTTCTGCCTCTCCCTCGATTTTGTCATCACCTTCTTTCGCCTCGACGGTAGAAGTGGACAAATGCGTCTTTAGCACTTCGGAAATCAGAGTATTGTTCACCTCCTCCTCGCACATTGTGAAATAGTTGATCAACTCGCCGACCAATCTCTTCAGGGTGGAACAAGTCTTGTGTAAATTGTCCCTGAAAATATTAATCGACGATTTTAATTCGGTATCTCAATTATTGAGCACCGATTTCGCACCTTTCTTTGATCAGTAGATTTTCCTGATCCGAATTATCGTCTCCTTCGAGCTCTTTTTTGATTTTGTTCAACTCTTCGTTATGGCGTTCGATATTCCTGGTCAAAATCCTGGAATGTTCCTCCCTGAGTTTAGCCAGCTCTAGAGAATGCTGTTCCGTCAGCTCTCGAATTTCCCGTTTCGAACCGTCGGTGAATTTGTCGCGAAGTTCGAGCAGTTCCGCGGGCCAACTTTGCTGCGCGTCGGTTTCGTCGGCTGACAGCAACGCCTGCATAATGCCGATGTCACGCTATCAAAACATTGCTCTCAAATAAATAGTAAATTCAATTTCATCTATCGACAAAGCGACCCCCGCAACCAGATTAGTGGAAAGTCCTCAGATCCCATCGTTTCGTGTTTTATTTACTGCGTTAACGTTCTATCGAACATCGTCTGAAAAAGGATAGCGAAGCAGTTTGCAGGTGGCAATGAGCTACCTGAATCTGTTCCTGTAGCGCGTTGACGATGTCAAGCCTGGCGAGAGCGACTTGTTCTTCCAGTTGATGACTGTAGGCGGCTCTCAGTTCGGTCAACTCGCCACTTTCCAGGGCAATTGGATCCAAATCCGTTTGACATGGCTGCATGCGCAGGAGATCAGGTCCACACAACACATATGTTAGTTACAAATGGGAATTCAAGTTTGGATAGTCTAACATACACATTTATTTTACCGATTTATTATCGATTATTCATTCAAGTTACGCATCCAAAGATCCAGGATTTATTTAATACGACTATTTCCGAGAGAAGAAGAGACCGAGGGACCAAGATCCTGCATGCTCACGTTTGGGACAGTCTCTCCTCTATTTTCACTGAGAAAGTAATTCGCTGCGTGGTGTCTTTGTTTGAATAACGATAAATCAGTGAGGCTTGAATCTAACAGATAACTGAGGGTCAGAGGTCACGTGGAACGGGGGAAAAGAGAAGCTATGAGTTCAACGACGGAGAGATTCGAGGATTTTTGCTAGTCTCTCCGCAGAATGTCGACGATTCTAAGAGCCGGTGACGGAATGTGACGATCGATCAAAGTGATTTTGAAGGTGCGAAGGATCATTGAAAAATCGGTCAGTGAAAAGTGATAAAAATCGTCATTTCAATTCAATGTATCTCCTCAGATTCTTCCATTTGGCTAAAAATCATTTACGTAATAGTTCCTCTCACGACGGTTCGAAACTTAAATCAAATCACTTTAAAAATCACATTATCAATAATTTTATGATCGAAGAAGTCCTGATTAGGTCAAACTGTGTGGATATCATTTCTTCGTTTCAAATAAAAATCCTCAGTAAATTACACTATCCCAATTTTTCGAACGCATTAAAAACTTTGTGTTTTCTTAGTTGCGAGACTTCGCCGAGTCTTTCAATATTTTCTTATGTTCTGAACCAAAAGTCTTCATTCGACAAGTCTTTAAAAACCAAAAAAGAAAAAAGAAAAACAGAGAAAGATCCACATAATTAGATATAATCGTTGATCGAATGCCTGGAAAAAAACTCCAGCGTCAATAGAATTCTAAATTGCTCACATATGTTTTGGCAATTCTTTTCCAATCTTAAAAAAAATCGTCTATCTTGAAAAGTTTCAAACAATCGTAACTCTTGAAAGAATTGATTAACAAAATTTGCAGCCTGACCAAATTCTAATTTTTTCGTCGAAAGAAAGAATAATTATTAATTCGAGTAAAAAACCCAGGGCGGGGGAATTTTTACTCGAATTAATAATTATTCTTTCTTTCGATTTCTTTCGATTTTTTCTTTCTTCCTGAGGTTTGTATCAAACACTCGAATCGAGTGACTCTCCTCAGTCAGAGATATTAATTAATTTATTGATTCGTTTAGTCCGTAAAAATCCCAAAATTCCTTAATTTTTCCCTGACGATTTTTCAAAATTCCTAACTTTTCCCTAACTTCCCGATTATTGAACAGTGTGTGATAGACTAGTAGATTATTAAAAAATCCTACAAAATTAAACGCACATACATGCATCGCTAGATTTATCAGTATCTCCGGTTATTTGTCGTGCAAGAATCGCCTGCATGCTGAAATACCGCTGAATAATGCAAGTTAGGATGAAAAAGAATGGTTCCGTCGATATTGAATCTCACCTGATGGACCGCCTTAACGACCCTGTCTTCGAGCTCTTTAAGTTCTTCTCGATGCGTATTTTGCTGCTCCAACAATTTCCTCTCGTACTCCGTCTTCAGACTTTCGAGCTCTTGGACCTTCGAGTACAACTCCTGCTGGATGGAAACGAACTTCTCCGTGCTCTCCAGTCTCGATTTGATGATATTCTCTCCCTCGTTGAGCTCGATCTTATTTCTCAACTCGCTGTCCGTCTTCTGATTATTGAGACAGTCTCCGCCGCCGCCGAAGTACAAATCGTCGGTCAGCTCCTCGATCTCGCTCTCGTTGTCCGACATCTTTTTCGACTGCTGGCTGAACACCTCCTCCGAATACTGCTTCTCCATCTGCAGACATTTCTGCTCAAAGTACGTCCTCAGCTCCTCCATCTCCTTCGAATGACGCGTTTCGAGCTCAGCTTTCACGCCGCTGACGTTCGCTTCGAGCTCGGAGTCTTTCCTAATCTCCCCAATTTCCTTTATCAATTCCTCGTTCCGTTTAATCAGCGCCGCCTTTTCGTCGAGTAGATCTTTTCTCTCGTCCATCAGCTGCCGTATTTTTATTTCAAGAGCGTTGATGTCTTCCTTGGACTGTTTATTGATCAAATTCTCATTCTCCTCCTCAAGTTTCTGCTGTTCCTTTCTGAGCTCGTCGAACTTCGCCTGCAACTCTTCAAGCTTTTCGTTTATGTCTTCGTAATTCGACTGCTTCGCGATAAGCTTTTCTTTCTCCGCGCTCAATTCGACCACTCTCTGTCTCAGAGCGCCGATCTCGTCTCCCGTCGCCGCCTCTTCCATCCTAAAAGACGACTCGGACTCCGGGATCGTCGCGTTCGGGTCAGATTTGCTGTCCTGAACGGAGGCGGACTCGTTTCCGAAGCTCACGCTGCCCGCCAAAGTCTGGTTGAGTCTCTCCTCGGCCTCTGCGCACTGCTGCCAAGCAGCGGCGAGCCCGTTTTTCAACTGATCAGATTCCTCCTCGGCTCTCTTGAGCCTCTCCGTCAAGTTTTTGACCTTCTTGACGCTAGTGCTCTTCTCGTTATTCAGCTTCGCTATCTGCTCTTCCAGAATCGCATTTTGCTTCTTCAAGGACTCAACTTGGTCCCTTAGAATTGGATCAGTTTTTCCGGGAGAATCGACGGAGTCCTTTCGCTCCTCGTCATCTCCTTTGAATTTGTCGTGAGAGTTTTTAGCATCTTTCAGCTGCTTTTCGTAGGCGCGATTCATCGAGTTCGCCTTCTCGAGTTCGTCTTCAAGCCCGTTGATTCTCTCCGCCAGCTGCTTCTCCATCGCCGCCTTTTCCTCGAGCCTCTGTTTGGTCAGTTGAAACTGAAGCGCAACTTCGTCGAACGTCTGATACGTAGTTTCGTTGAACTCGCTTCCGGTGTTGATGCTGATCCCGCTCAATCTGGACAGAGACTTTTCGAGATCGAATATTCTGCTGCTCATGGACCTCTCGTGATGCTGGCTGTTCTCGATCAGGGATTGCGCGGCCGAATACTTGGCCGAAACGTCGTCGAATTTCGACTTCAAGGACTCGTTGTCCTGCCTGAGAACCGTGACGTTGGTCAGAGCCTGTTCCAAAGATCGTTCTATGCTCTCCTTGGACTCGAGGACGCTGGAGCTCGCCACGTACTTCGAGGTGATTTCGTCCAGCTGAATTTTATGCAGGTTTATCTGCTCCTGAAGCATCTCCTTCTCCGTTTTGTGCTGCCGGCGATTCCCCTCCATCTGGAGGGTAAGATCCTCGAGCTGAGATTTGCACAGGCTGGCCTCGGCCTGCGCGGTGTGCTGAGCCTCGCAGTAGTTCACCAGCTCCAATTTAAGAGCCTCGACTGTAGTTTTGTAGTTCGTCAACTGCGACTGGAACACCGATAGCTCCTTGGCGTGCCTAGTTTCGAGGTCAGGTAGCTCTCGGTTCAGTCTGTCGGACAGTAATTTGTTCTCTTCGGTGACGAGTCGGAGTTGCTTTTCGTAATTTTCTCTGATAGTAGACAATTCCTCGTTGTGGGACGCCGCCAAGTCCTAGAAAGTGAAATTTTTTATTGAAGAAGCCGAGATTTCGATAAGCTAAACAATCTTGGCTTACTTTAAGCTCGTTTTGGTGTTTCACAGAGCTCGCGTTAGTTTCCGTGTTAAATTTTTCCAAAATGACTTGCATGTCACGTTTAATCTTCTCCACGCGAGATTCGTATTGTTTTTGTTGCTCCAATGTTTCGTTGATGTTCAGATTGTTCTCCGCAGCTCCCGCACGAATCCTCTCGTTCAACTGATCGATCTGAAGTTTGTAGTCGTTTATCTCCGCCTTTTGGGTCTCGCTCTCGATCTCCGCCCTCCTCTTATCCTCGTTAGACTTATTCAGCTCGGTCTTTAGCTCGTTTATCATCATCTTATGATCTATCAGAGTGTTCTCCAGGGTCTCGATCTAGAATTACAATTCAACGATTACTTTTCCATCTGAGTGTCTTTCGCTGAAACAGAAAAAAATAAATAGATCCTCTATTTCGAAGCCACCTTTTCGTGCAGAGCTTTGTCCTCTACAACTGGGCCTCGATTCTCAATCTGCATCGAATTCAGGGCGTTCAGCTGTATCAAGAGTCCGTCTCTGGCGGAGAGAGTCTGTTCTAGCGAGGCGGTCAGGTCTTCGATGAGATTATCTCGTTGACTAACGGCCCTCTCGAATTCCTGGAGCTGTAGATCGAAGAATGAATAAAAAAATCCCAAATCGTGTAAAATGAGTCTAAAAAATAGTCCGATCGTTTCACCTTCGCGTGATAGGTCAGCACCATGTCTTTATAATTGATACTGCTACTAGCACGGCTCTGGGAGGAGTTCGGGGACGAAGCTTCTCCTCTCAGATTGTCGATCTCCGCATTCAGGGCCTCGACAACGGCCTCCTTCCCTTGGAGCAGTTCTTCGAGCTCGGCTACGCGTCCAGCCATCCCTTCTAGATCGCCTTCTCCCTCTCCTTCGCTCATGCTGACACTGCTGTGCGTCAGATCCCGCAGAGAAACGTTGATCTGTTTTGGAAATTGAGTTTTTAGGCGCTTTATTTTCAGCAGAACTGAGATTATAGCTTAGCAACTGTATCAAATATGAATTGATTGATTTTCTTACACTCCCACTGGCGCCCTGGGTTTCTGTGGATCGAACCTGCGGCTCGTTTCGCGATGATTCGGCATCGGAAATCTCAGCGGATTGATTACTGCTGCTGTTATGACTGCTGTACAAACGTTCAAGCTTGTACTTGGCCAGCTAGAAACAGTAAACGCGTTGTAGACGGTCTTGGAATCAACGAGGCAACTAAGGACGTTACGATTATCGAATATTTACACACAAAAAAAACGAGTTCAAAATAAAAACATTCGTAGTTTTTTTACAATGGAGCCTCAATGATCCGAAATAATTATCAGCGGGTTCTTATGATGTTCGGATACTCTGAAAGCTTCTGTATTCTGTATTATCGTTAGTGAACTTCAGAAAATATACAGATCTGAGAGAAAGATAACGAGAAGAAGAGAAAAAGCTAAAAGCTAGAGAAAGAAACTAGATTAGGTAGCTGATTGGGTCCTATATCCATTATTAAGACTATAGCTCGGACCATAGGAATGATTGCCGGAGTCATAATATTGCTAGGAGCGAACTGAGTATCATGTGACGAATCAAATTACGAGACGTGATTCTTTTTGGGCCGAATCCGCAGAGGAGAGGTCAGCCTGACTCTGAGATAATGAATTAACGAATGAATTTGGAGTGTACTGTAAAATGCGCAGTTCTCTAGACCCTTCACAGCTGATGTTCATAACACGTTTACTAATGAAAAAACGACTATGCTCCAAAAGGCCATAATTCGGAATGTAAAAGTAGCGAAGGGCTTAATTTCGAATGAAAAGTACGGAAGTAAGAGTTTTGCACGGGTTTGCCGAATGCTTGCTGAAAAAAAAAACGTGCAAAACATTATTTCGGTACTTTTGAATTCGGAATAGGGACCGTGCACACTAATACACGCTGACCAAAGTGAGAATGTGTTGTCATGTACATGCATACATTTTTCACCACCAAAGTGCTCGTTCTGGACTTTAGATG
>JAFFZH010011615.1:0-39824 GCA_018420115.1 Euura saliciscinereae
CGAGCGAACGAGCACAACGCTAGTCGGTTTAATTTTATTGTTAATTCTTGTACTTGGTAGTTTTATCTGATTTCAAACTTTTCATAGGAAGAATGTTTTGAAAGACGACTTTTGATGAAACAAATTTTTGTCAAGGAGTATTTTTGAAGAAAGACTTGTTATTGATAGATTTTTTTGGGGAGACCACATGAATGTACTTGGCGACGGGTTTTGCACCAGAGGTAAAGATATTCCGTTGAGTCGGAAACAGAATTCCGTTTACCGCTGTTTATTAATTAATCGCAGCTCACACGCGACCACGTGGCCGTCCCACTCTGAAAATTTGGGTTTCTCACTGAAAAAATCTCAGCTTTCTGAATAAAAATTCAAAATCATGATAAAACATGGTGCACACGGAGAAATCGATGTTTTTTGTCGAAAAACGTGTTTTTGAGTTGGTTTCAGAAGAGTTAGTGAAAAATGAAAAATGGATTCGAAAAGCTGAGAGTTTTTCACATAGAAAACGTATTTTTTCGAATTTTTATTGTGACGTTGGAAGTACGTCAAAAATGCGTGAAAAAAATATGTCCTAAAAATTGAATATCGTATTCCGCTTGAATGGTAAGTCCTATTGGGCTGAAACTTGGTGAATCTACCAATCTTGGTTCATAGAATGCGAGGAAAAAAATTGAGGCAAATCGATTTTTTCGGGCCCAAACATTCGTTGATAATTGGTGGAATTGCCCATATTATTCCGGAAGCGAAATCACCCTTCACGACTCCCAAAGGCCTTTGAAATACATTCACTAAAGCTCCGTACCTCCACCAGGAAATATACCCATATTTCGGAATATAGGGTACGCCGGTAAACGGATTATACAATTCGTATAATAGGATGCGATGGATGTTTCCAACGTACGCTGGGCGAGTGAAAGGGATTATAATATCAATGAAACATAGTCAAGTTACATAGAGCTACTTCGGAAACATGAACCGATCTCACGACGTCCAAAACCCACTCGAATAACGAACGCGGAACGAGGCTGATTCTCTGCATCACTGTACGGTGAAATTCAAATCGCAAACTACATCAGACGCGAATGCTTTGAAATCGTTCGAAATCGCTGTACCTACGTTCGTAAGGAGCTTATCTTCAAGCTCTATCATAATAGTAGCTCTGAGTTTTAGGTGAGAATGATATACTTCTAGTAAAAAGCTTGAACTTTCAACTGCAAAATCTATGATTGACAGTGTTTTCTATTTTTTATAAGCATAGCTTAACCATGATTGGTCAAAGTGATTGAACAGTTTTTAATTTAACCAAAAATTGACCAATTAGCGGAGTATCAAATATTTTTCTCCCGATATTTCAATTCATATTGAAACCAATGAATGGTTCTTGTTTCTGCTTCATGAATTTCAAGGGGTTGAAGCTATCTGTGAAAAAATGTTGATCCAATTCAGGTGAACGATTTTTTAGATATCGTGAGCGCAAATATGAATAGAATATTGATTATTCGAAGAAGAGCTTTTTTCGGAAATGTCAATGAATTACCAGTGAAAAAAATAGTCAATTAGACGTAACGGCTTCCTTGAATCTCGTCAAAATATCTCCTAATTGATCGGAAACTTTTTCCAATCGATCAAAATCACTGATGAATTGGCTCGACGTCGCTCTTAATTTTCTTAAGACTCCATTAAAATCTCTAAAATCGCTTAAAGGCTCTCAAAATGAATTTCGACGTGGTTGAAATTGCTCAAAATTATTTCAGATCTGCTCTAAACTGGATGAAATCTCTTTCACTCGTTTGAAATCGCTACAAATTGCATAAAATGATTGTAAATGTGTCTTCACACGATGAGTAAGTGAACATTGTCTCGTTATTCCGTTTGTTTTCCAATTTCCTCGCGGTTTCCGCTTTCCGATGACCACCTCGAAGCCATTGATCGCGTATTCAGGTTGTCGGACACGAGTGTCGACCACTCCCAGGCACTCGAGTACCGGAGCCATTCCACGACGTCTGTAAGATTGGCCTCGTTTCGAATGAGATTGACGCACCGCACTGATGAACCGTGACGCCTGAGGCTACCAGCTACCAGTTACCAGCAGCTAGCATATATTCCAAAAAACGGAAGGCTTCTGGTCTGCCAGCTAAATCGACCCGCAAATATTATACGATGTAATTCCAAATTGATTTTACGGTGGCAAAGGTCTGCCAAGATCCTCGTAAGGCAGCTGCAAGGGAAACTATAAAACGGCTGAAAGATGTTTGGAGAAATGGATGAAAAAGGACGAGAGAGGAGAAAGGAAAATGTATTCCGGCATTTATCCTCACCGTCGTAAGTCGAATAGGCGACCATGATGTCTGCATAAGCTGGAATACTGTAGCTAACAGCGCTGTCAGTTTCGTGAACGACCCTTACACCCTGGTCGACACGAGCCCCGCGACAAGCCTGAAAATATATTAAAAACTTGAATGGAGTATAAAAAAATGAATTGTCTGTATATTTTTTGAAATATGCTTTTATTTTTTTATTTTTCCTGACTATAAGGTTATGCGATGAAAATTTCACGTATTATTCTCGCCTATCTTTTACGGTCAATATCAAAAGCCCTCGGACCTTTTTTCAGCCGGTTTAAGAGAAGGATAAAAACACCCTCACATACAGAATCTCATATCGATGTATAAAGAGGTTGTTATTAAAGTTGGAAACAAAAGGTGTGAAATATTGGCTCGAATCTTAACGAAATCGCATTCCGTTTTCTTGTGTCTTTGTATACCGTGAGAGAGATTCTTGTCACCTGGATAAAGAAGAGCTTCGGTTTCCCGGCAAGAGTTGGGCAGAGATCTCCAGTAAAAGAGTTCCACAGTTTGTCGACTGCGTAAAGTTCGTCGTTAGAATGTAGAAAGCCGGATTCACCGTGTGACATAGCAGCTACAACGAGGCAATCGGCGTCAGTGTGGTTTTCTGCGGCCACTGAAATTAGCGTGCTAATTAATTCGGTGACACAACTGATAATGCACTCTCCGCTTATGGTAATGGCAACCGGTAACATGTACTTTGAGGTACATGCATGTATCGGTTACTTTGTTCACCGACTACACCCTCCACCCCCTCAGTGTACGCGGCCATTTTGCCAATTTCGTACGATGAATTCGAACATATATTCACCTAACCTCCAGCTGCTAGCAGGTATAGAGCATTCTGGACGCTACTATGCACACAGAGGCTATAATGGCACGAATGCCACCAGTCCTGGTAGTTTCCTAAATCATACCCTTGTCGCTGCGACAAGGCGAGATCCAATTCACACGTGTTTGTGGGATATAAAGGGTTGATTGCACAAGCAATTGTTTCATTGTTGTTAAAATGTCACATTTGACGGTTCAATCGGCACAGGAAATTACCAACGGGACTCGTCACTAACTTCAGTATAATGCATAACAGCAGAATAACAGTGGTTTCATTGGACACAGTCAATGAGATAGAAAATGTGACCGATGACATTGGCTGCTTCTGACGGAGCCACTGTTAACATAGGGTAGATTTACCGTTTTTAGCCACCTTAGTACCGTCTCGGGTCATCAATTAATTGGTTCATTAGTGGCCATATCAATCGCGTGCGGTAGAAAAAGCGATGGCCACAAACGGTACAAAAGGTGAGAACACACATCGAATAGTTTGATGAAATAAAAGCACCAGAAATAAGTAATCAATCGTTGGCCACAAATGGTAAGTACTGGTTGATTCCATATTATACAGGGTAAAACGGATCTTAGGGGAAAAAAGATTTTGGTCCAATTAGATGTATCCAGATGATCTTGGTACCTATTGCCTCTCAAAAGCCATGATATGTATTGATACAATGTTCTGGCAGTTTTTTTTTCTCTATTTTGTGGTTAGGTCCAGTCGCAACTGTTAATGGATACCTCAGCGCTCACCTCGCTGCGCGCGCAGCGACGCAATGCCTTCTAGACGAGTCCGATTAACCGTGACCACTTTACCCCGGTGATAGAGCCTAGCTTGTTGCGTTTATCTGAAAATCGATAGTGCTCTTGCGTTTTTGGACACCTATCATTATCGCAACTTGAATAAATGTTGATTACACGAACAAAAAATCAATGTGAACCGCAATGAGTGTGAATATAGTCAAGCACCGGAAATATGACCGACAAAATTAACCTTTGAAGGGGACCTGCTTGGCTAATTCCATGTTATATGAGATTCTTTGTGAACGTATATCTCCGTGTATTCAAGCTCGGGAACAAAACTTCTTTGATTAAAAATCGTGGTTGGAATTCTGGCCTCACCTCGACATCGGTTCCTGAATCTTCACTTTATTTCCCGTGTCTTTGATTCTCATTAACATCGAAAGCATTCCGAGTGAGTTCTCAAAGCCTGTGTCAGGAGCTGTAATTCCGGTTAATGGAATAATTTTCGGAGCCAAATGTATGCGAGCATTATGTACCAGCGCGCGAGCAGGTAAACAGATTTCATTAGTTATCGTACCCGTAGGTAAGCAGGGTGTTAACGTTTAATACGTCGTGTCATACCCTTTCCTTAACCGAGCTACCATACAGCTAGGCTTCGAATGCCGCACAAAATGTCTGTCCTCCGGCACCAAATGTCCTCATAAATTCTACTCAAATTTTGATGGGACGGGCTGAGCGCGGTGCTTCGCTATAATAACAACATTTCTCCTCAATTCATGGCAAGTCGCGATGTATTTATTTAAAAAACTAAACATTACGAAGAAATTATTGTATTTAAAGTATTGAATAGTAAAGTCGATTGGACAGTAGATTGCGAAAGATAATTCACTCCGAATTCGAGTCAAAGCTGATGAATAACTTATTTGTTGATACGTGGGAGTCTGGGATGTATGTGTCTGTATTGGTACGAGAGACGGTCTCATCACCGTGGAATTTGTAGTCAGTAACGAGACTCCGACTACGCAATGGGCACCCGCAAATCAATTCAGCTGGACCATACCTCGGGGCTGTTTCACAGCAAGGGAGTGCGAGGGAGAGAGAGTCATCAAAATTGTCTACTCAGAGTCGTGGCTTCCTTTGATCCTCGAGAAATATCAAACATAACTGCTCCCATGCATATTGCATACCGCAAACATCACAAACTCTAGTCTCTGATTACTTTTGATATTCTTATTCAGATCAGAGATAGAAACTAACTGGGGTGAGTTGGCATAGCGTAGAAGATCGCGAAAAAGTCTCACCTGCTTTAAGAACCGATGATATTGTCTTCAGCGATGGGTCGTTGTAGACGCGAACGTCGAATCCGAGATTGGCAAAAGCCTCCCCGAGATTTTTACAATCCTTAACAGTTCCGGTGCGGGTTGCCATGTTCGTAAAATGGATGTGGTTGAATATCACGGCTATTCCACGTCGAGCATGCGTCATGTCGTAAAACTCTGAATCTCGCTCGATTCTGCTCGATACCGAAGTGGCTTCGAGCTTTGATGTCACACTTCCAACGCTATCTGCACTGTCCCTGAGAAAGATGAAGGAAAAGTACATAAAAAATACGAGTGCAGTCATCAACTGTCTTCCATAGCCGAGTAAAAACCATCCGGTATTCGGAGGTTCAAGGATTCCTCGCGAATTATACAAACCTCAGCGAGCTATCAATCTGCGACCCTCTACCCCTGTCGCGAGGGCGTGTTTGCCAACCGGAAACATGTGCCGTGCAATTTCAACGCAAACGCTATTACACATTCAGAGGTTTGGAATTTGAACAGTCGAACATTTTTAATACTTTCATACTTCTATTCATCAAAATGGCACGACATGGCAAGCCGACTTCTTCTGACATTGGTTAAATGAAACTGGTCTAAAGTTAATCCGGACTGCAGGGATAAGCCCGTAATCCTGACCAGGGTGGAGTCTTCTCCAGTCTTAATTACTTCGGTAACCCTGGTACCCTGTGGGAAACAGACCACGATCCTCGTTCACCGAACGGTCTCAATTCTGCCGACAATTAGGTCTGACCGAAGATATCCGATTTTCATATACTGGAAAACTATTTCAAGAACGTGGCAGCGGTCTTACAGTTGAAACTACGTTAACCGCCAATTATCCTCGAGCTCGCTGACCGACAAACTGTTATCTAGTGCTATCAAATATTATATCGAAACGGAATCACCAACCAGACATCCAAAGGGGATGGTTGTCAAAGTTTATCCCCGAGGTTACTTCGGATGTGGGCTAAACTCGGGAGTCCGTCTTCTCCGTATCTTGTTTCAGTGTCACAAGTTGACATTGCACAGATAACTTTACACCGATTTTCAAATCACGTTACCACGAGACAATCGCTTGACAAGACGGGAGAATCTCTAATCGAAATTCCTGAATTCGATTTTACTCTAAAAAATAACAGAACTACATCTTCCCATATTTGTTACTAGGTGAACGACCCGTTTTCTGTTCCTTGCCATCAGGCTTTGTCGTGTTTCACTATTCATAATGTGGCCCGTTTACCGTTCCATGATCAAAGGAAAGGAAATCTGGAGAAGCTAGAATAATTGGATAGCAAGCTCGTTCCAGTATCGGAAAGGAATTTGGGCTTCTGTTGTCTAGAGACAACTGGAGGCAGGCAAAATCTTGGTGCTCGGTATTTAGTCGGGCATTAAGTTTTGAAAACTTTGAAGTACAACTTTAGACCGTGAATAACGTCGGGAGGTATGTCGCACGGTGGTAATTGGAAGTGGGATAACGCGTTTCGAATTCACGACTTTATAACCTCGAGGATTTGGGTAGAGTAATCGAGTAATTTCATTTCGCTCTGGGGTGTATCGTGGAACGAGGAAACAAATTTCAAAGCCTGTTTTTTTAAATCACTTGAGAAAATTCTCTTAGCCCGGGGTCGGCGACAGGTTGGGTGAAGAAAAAAAAGGAAATTTTAATCAGCTACCACGCGACAGAAAACTTAGGCGTTTACTTTAATTTCTCAACTGACTCGCGGTTAGATTCAACTTCATAAAGCCACTTTAATTGACTAATCAGTTTCAGAATCGTTAATTCATTGAACACGACGAGGCGATCCTGCAGCATTAATACAAACCACGATGCACAGATACTTTCAAACTAGATAAGATTATGACGTTGTATCACCTCCGATAACAGCCGAGGGAACCGCATATAAAATTGCGACAGCAGGCTTCTTCCATTTTATCCATTTGCACAAATTCTGTCAGATTAATAACCGTCCGAAAGTTAAGGGAAAGAGGAAAAAGTGCAAACGCGCTTTGGCCGCGTCTCATTTCATACTAACTTTGCCTTAGATTTCTTAAACAGCCAAGCGTCAACCTCGTCAACCGCAACTTCCGGTTCGGTACGCGATCCGTTATCAGAGCCTGGAATTTCCTCCGTATCACTTGGATTGTTTTCACCATTTCTTGGCAACGACATGACCGCAGGAATGATACAAAACACGAAACAGGAATCCCACTGTCGCAAGCGAGCTTATTCCGCACACTGACGGATCCACTGACTCAGTTTTTATCTTATCTAATAAGCTACATGTGACGATTCGTACGATATCCAATCAGTTCGAACACGCTCTCACTATCATCTCGATAAGGATGTTCGACCGGGAACCGGGTCACCATACTTTCACAGATGATCGTGGGTATATTTTCTTTACCGCATCTATGCGGTCGCGGAACCGCTCTGCGGTTCGCTTTTAATAAACAAGCGGTATTATGTATGCGCACGACATCCGCCATTCGTTACAGCAGCTTCTTGAGTCTAGACCCAGGATCCTCGAGCTATAAATTAATCGTTAATCAACCGAAACGAGACACCGTGACGCTGCTGAAATTAGTTTGAAAACCGAAATTATAGGTATGCTTTCAGCAGTCTGAATAAAAATGTAACTGTATGAATATATGAATAATTATTCGAATATACACGAATTTTCAAATTATATGCTGCTATTTGGTCACGTATCACAATTCCACTCAATTCTATCCGATTACAAGTACCTACACAAAAAATGTGTTAGTATTTGCAAAGCGTCATAGTTTTTACACGTTTTTCATTCTCTATCGATAATAGCGAGTATGTAGGTTGTTTCATTTGTTTGACAATCGGTTAATCATTTTTTAAATTGTCTTTATTTTCAATGCATTATTTTACTTTCAATTCACCAGAATCGAATGGAATTCGATTATCAAAGAACAGATCAAAACGTAATCTGTTTGAAAATGAAATATTTTCCTGGTCCCTCGAATATTCGAAAACACAGAGATAAAGTCTGATCGATGTCAAAATCCTACCACGTGTTATGCTAACGGAGCTGATGTCTTTTTTACGCATTTACTATATTCAGCTATCAAAACCTAAGGGGATGCTCAAAAGACATCTGCCCTGAATTTTTGGGAAATCTGTAAAATATCGTTGCATGGTTAGGGTGGGGAGAGGCGTCAGCAGAATTTTTTCCGGGTTCAATAACACGGAAAAGATTTAAACCCATGATAAGTTACACCGAATGTGAATCTAGTATTTATCCAGGGATGAAAGACGTAGGAATATTTTTAACCTTCGTAATCCGGAGGTCAATGACCGGTGATAAGTCATCCTATACCCTAACAGTTCCTTACCATTAACCATGAAAGTTATCGGAGAATTTACTCACTCCGTTTATAACAGATTCTATTTTTCACGTGTCACTGGAAAGAAAGAATTTACATCTGAAATCGGTTCATCGAATATGACTGATGACTCTACGATATCGGGGAGATTCATCTTTCTACGTTAGAGCGCAGCTAAGTGATGGCTGATATCGTGTCTTTTTTCTTTTCCTCCTTCTTCTTCTTCTTCTTCTTTATACAAAGCTCTTCGATACATCTGACAGTAATTTATATTCTACCAACTTCGTATAAACCTCATATATTTTGTTATTACTCCTTTGTCACAGTTGATTTGAAAGTTCAATTCTTGATGCCTGTTAAAAGTACTCCTTTACATGACCGTGAGGAAAGGAGAAACGTGCGCATGCGCACATCGTGAATGATCCACTTTTCGCACTTTAAAGAGACAAGTACCCCTTTCAGGACGTTATTTAAGAACTCGATTACAAAAATAGTTGTGAGTTTGAAATAACGATCATACTTTCAGTGCAATTAATGGTTCACGATTCCAGTTCATCATTTTTACGTGAATGAGTGAAGCTTTGTCTGTAGGAAATCGACTTCATCTTCTTGGATAACAAAAAAATATGCTTCCTCAAAAATGAACTCTATTCTAGTACAGAAATATGAATCACTTTCCACACGATCTACTATTTGATGATATTAACTATTATCTTTCAGACCTACAACATGGACGCCCAGGTCGGTGAATCATCCGCGTGTGCAACAGCGCTACTTTGCGGAGTCAAGGCAAACTATGAAACTGTTGGATTGGATTCTTCCGCAAGATTCGAGAACTGTGTATCTAGCTACAACGCCAAGGTTCCATCCCTGATTAACTGGGCTCAGCAACAAGGTAGGAAAAGAATATTAGATTTATGCGAGTTGTTGCTTTAACTTGAACGAGATTAATGTCATCCACCCCTATAATCGGCCTACTTGAAAGTCAGCCTAACTCCAAGTCGCGAAATTTAATCAATTACCTAGTCCTAGTCCAATCAGATTAGCAAAAATAGAAAATTTAATTGGTGAAGATTTATAAATCGGTGAAGACCTTTATCTCAGTCTACTAACGCACGGACTAAAAGTCCTGACCAACAACTGGAAGGATCGATCCGCCATCTTGAATCACAGGTGCTCGAATTCAGATTTTTCATCATATCTCGACAACTATTGATCCTATCGTCACGAAGGTTATTATAAGAAGTGAAGCTTACTAAATTCTCTATGAAAAATGTTCAATACATTTTTCTCCTATATTCGATAGTTTTTCTCCAATACACCAGTGAATTCGTACATAATTCTCACAAGGTTCTATACCGAGACAGTGACTTTCAGCCCATTGTTACACAATACTATCAAAGATATGAAAAAAAGGTATTGAACCTTTTTTGTAGAAAATTGAATGGGCTTCCTTTTTTATAATAACCTCTGTGACGATAGGATCAATATTTGTCAAGATATGATGAAAAAACTGAAATCGAGCACCTTTGATTCAAGAGTGCGGATCCGTCCGTTCAATGGTAGGCCAATATGAAGGTCTCTACCAGTTTAAAGATTTTCAATAACTGATTTTCCCATTCACTATATTTTGATTTAATTTGACCGGACTTTAACCTCCCGGAGACGAACATCAGAATTTCATCATCATTTGTATGAGAATAAAAGGATCTTGAAAAAGTTTGAAAATTTCCTGACCAATTCAGTCAGGTCTGGGATCAAACCTTGACCTCCGCCGATATGAACACGTGCTTGGGGTTCACCCTAAGTTGGTCGGTCGGGTCGCATGGTCTACTACAAATTGTTCCATCTGACGTAGATTCTCCGTCGGCGAACCCTCTTCGGTCTTTATGGGCCAATTAATGCCTAATTGGACTTTCAGTCTATAAGCAGTTCGTAGTATGTACAGAGCTTTCGCGAGAAATAAAGAAGGCCGACGATATCGCCGATTAATTTTCAAGGGCGTCCATAAAACGTCCGGAAATTTAAACGATCGATTTTCATAAACCTCTGGTATGAAAATAAATAATCATTGCATGCTAGGGTTCGTTAAATTAGAGGAACGATATGTTCTTTCCGCCGCACGTGATCACATTCAGCAAGAATCATGTTATATTAGATAGAGATTGGGCTCGTTTTTTTTTTTTTTTTCAACGATAAAATAATCCCTCGCCTATCCTGGCTTTTTTTCATGTATTTCGTTCACCTATACCTTCAAAATTATAATCCAATGAAACGAGAACACAATTTTCAGATATCCACTGGAACATAATTCCTCCGGTTTGTACCGGAAAACCAAAATGTTCTATAAACTATACTCCAGGGTGTAGCGTGTGCGGCTCACATATGCTCAGCTCAGGCTCTTCTTGGTTGGGTGGGCGGCCGCCTGGCTCATTAAGATTGATTGCCTGGTTGATTAATTGCGTGGTAACGTTGGGCACAGAACCCGTTCCACTTTTGCTCCCCCGGCTCGGCTTCAATCCGCCCTCGCTATCTTTCCCCGTGTATCAACCGTCCTTATTTAGCAGCCCTGGAGCTTTTCAAACCGTTCGCCATCTCCGAGATACCCTGCAGTCGATCCATCCGCGAAGCCGGACGGAAGCGTCTCTTTGCAGCGTCTAACTACCCCTTTGGCGAGTCTGGTGATCCCTGGATCCCAGGGTGAGGGTCGAAAGGTTGTTGCGGACTCGCGAGCCGTCGCATATCCCGTTTCGTAATTATACGAAGGAAAATGTCGAAACGGATCCGAGGACCAGTTCGCGGGGAGGACCAAAGCCACGATTTAACCAAAAACTGCTCGTTGTTTTGCCGGTTGTTAAATAATCAACCCAGTCATTGCCGGCGAATAAAACCCGAGGGAAAGGTCGGATGTGTTTGTATTTTGATAATTAATCGGGACCCGCCTCCGCTCATTATCGTGATAAATTAGAGTCTCGTGGGTCACCGAAGAGGCTTTGGAGCCGAGAGCTTTTTGAATAAATTTATTCGCAAGAAGAAAAAAAAATGCTTCATGCACTTTTGAACTCTGCGATTTACGGTTTTTAAAAATCTTTCATCACGCGGCTCATGAGAGAAAAAATTCAATGCCGAATTTAGTGGATTTTTGCGACAAAGCAGAGTTTTTAAAATTCACACCCATTCCCTTCGAGAAAAAAAAAAGGTTTACGGGCGACTGTGGTCGCGGGAAAACGGAGGTCCGAGACGTCTCACTTTTACCCTTATTTTTTCGTGAATAGGTGTTGAATTTCACTTTTAATTCCCGCTTATAAAGGCCCGAGAACTACGTAGTACTGAGTCTGAATAGCGGTCTTCGATCGACCCAAGCCGCCTTTTCAATGCTCCTCATTTTCGCAATTTTTTTTTTCTCTCATTCTACTTCTACTTCTTCTTATTCTTATTCTTGAACTGGAAACTTTTATTTCACCTCAATTATCAAATACTGAATTCAAATTATTCCGGTCTTTGAATTTGTATGGGTAAAGATTTTAATTAATACCGCTCCGCTGATTGTCTAGGTTCTTTATTTCCAAAAGCGATTTTAACCGGTCTTTGAACTTCCTGCTTTCTCACTTGTCTCGAGCCTCGTAAATTTTATCTTCAAATTCGGGGTTTGAAAGATGGACGCCATATTCATGACCAGGGAAGCAAAAGAGCAAAAAGCTTCTTGAGAATTCGACGAGTTTTGTCTTCTGGACTGCATTCGCTTTTGTGAACTTTGAAAATCTGGTGTTAAATCCATTATCAGTGACCCATAGAATCTTCTAGAATCAGATATCGTCATTTTTAGGCACTCCCTAAGTATATCAAATATACTAGGGAGAAGCCTTATGTGTTTACCATCCTATAAAATTCTGCGTTGAATGCTATATCAAATACCTATTTCTAATGATGAAATAGAAGAATAAAACAATCTGTGATTGAATAGAGTAATTTATGTGGTAAATATGCCCAGCTATGAAGCCTTATGTGTTTGCCATCCTATGAAATTCCTGTCCGGAGCTATATCTTCTCAACCGCATTAGCTAGCCGGGTCGTCAAGGGCTCATTTGTTAGCTAGCGAGAAGTTCTATCAACACAGAGCAAAAAACCCTCAACTTTTCATGTCAAAAATAGGTATTTCTGGGTTTTTGGCAGATTTCATGTCCGTCCGGAGCTATATCTCTTGAACCGCATGACCTAACAAGGTCGTCAAGCGCTCATTTGTTAGCTAGCGAGAAGCTCTATTAGCACAGAGCAAAAAACCTCGACTTTTGATTTCAACAATAGGTATCTCTAGGTTTTTGTCAGATTTCATGTCCGTCCGGAGCTATATCTGTTGAACCGCATGACCTAACAGGGTCGTCAAACACTCATTCGTTAACCAGCGAGAAGGTCTATTAGCACAAAGGGAAAAAACCGCAACTTTTAACATTCACAATAGGTATTTCTGGGTTTTTGTCAGATTTCATGTCCGTCCGGAGCTATAACTCTTGAACCGCATGACCTGACAGGGTCGTCAAGCGCTCATTTGTTAGCTAGCGAGAAGCTCTATTAGCACAGAGCAAAAAACCTCGACTTATTATTTCAACAATAGGTATTGCTGGGTTTTTGTCAGATTTCATGTCCGTCCGGAGCTATATTTCTTGAACCGCATGACCTAACAGGGTCGTCAAGCCCGCATTTGTTAACTAGCGAGGAGCTCTATTAGCACAGAGGGAAAAAACCCCAACTTTTAACATCCACAATAGGTATTTCTGGGTTTTTGTCAGATTTCATGTCTGTCCGGAGCTATATCTCCTCAACTGCATGACCTAATCCTGCTTCGGCACTAGTCGTAGATGATGGCAACTGAAGACTTAGACGAAATACAGTCTGTCGTAGAGTACATATACCAAAATCTTGCTTCGACACTAGTTGTAGATGATGGAAACTAGAGACTGGGATGAAATACAGTCTGCGATAGAGTAAATATACCAATTTCTCACTTCAACACTAGTTTCAGATTATGAAAACCAAAGACTTGTGTGTAATACAGTCTCCAATAAAGTGGATGTACGATACACTCACTTTGACACCGTTTGTAGATTATGAAAACTCAATTAGCCTTGCGCTTTCAAATTCAGTTATTTTTTACCGTTATGTAACAAATCCAGTGAAACATAAACGTGAAATAATGAAAAAAACAAGAAAAAAATATATATCTTGAACCGAGAAAAAGTAGGGGGTGCCTCCTGCAAGAACACGTAGCCAGTGTAGCGTTCTTGCTACACTGCCTAAGGCTGATTTTTTGTACTATTTTAGAAAATTTTGTTCATCTAAATAATTCTGAAACCACCGAATCGATCGAATCTAAAATCTAGTCAGTTCTAAGGTGGATAAAGTCGCGTCGATCGAGACTAAATTAATCAAAATCCGATCACTCGTTCCGAAGATATGGATGGTTGAAAAATTGATCTATGAAGAGTAGAAAAAAATCCCTGACTTTTCTCTGATTTTACCTGACCAGTGGCCGCCATGTCAGATCATAGAAGTTTTCAAATCTAGTGAAAACTCAATTTTTCACTCTTTGGGTTGATTACATGTAACTTAATCATTGTTCATTATTTAAATTCTGAGAACAGAGGAACGGGGGATGAAAAATTAATCATAGTCGGTATTTCGTTCCTCTCCCTTCAGCTCGAAGGACTTTCGTCGTCCCTCGTCGGACCAAGATTCAATTGGGATTCTTCGAAAATTGAGTTGATAATACGTGATATAGAAAGAATCGCTCGGGGCGCGTACCTCTGAGGTCGTGTGTCTCAATTGTTCTCTATTTTCCATTTTCCCTTTTTTTCTAGGCCCCCAATCCAAAAAGTATTTCCTAAAAAAAAAAAAGAAAAAGGCAACATTATAATTTATTGATTTGGTAAAAATGAAAGTATATCGTTAACAAAATCGAATTATCAGAAAATGCGTGTTTGGGTAATTTTTTTATCTTCAGAATCCCTCTGCCCTATAGCTTCGCGACTACGCGCACGGTGATAATATTCGTTGGACGAAGTGCCCCTCTCGACCAGCCCATTAACTCCCGTGAATTCTCACCCGAAAGGGTGGAGCCGGGTAATTACTAGTCGAATTACGGTCAGAGAGAGAATTTCAAGTTTTCCTGACTCTCGGATTCCGCTTTCTGTTCAAATTTGCATACTTCAGAGTTCAGTATTCGTTCAGAGTTTTGCAGAGGGCTGTAAGTACAGCACCGTATAACCCGTTTCGTGTGATAATGTCAAACCCTGTCACGTTACATGTACAGCATATAATACTTTATTCATGTACCTGGTACCTGTACGGGGTCTAGTTCCTCGGAAAACCAAAATCTCGACGGGGACTCCGAAAGTGGAACGAACTATAGCTAGATGATAAATTATTAATACCACGTCACCCGCGTACGTAAAACGTCAAGATTTTCATTTTATTTTTAGCATCACACATTCCCTCGCGTGTGGAATTCTTTTCAAATTTACATCCACAACGTCATACCATACACGATATGAATTAACCGTTGTTTAACCCTCTACAAAGTGGAAAAAAAAAATAGATTATTTCCAAACTCGAATAACATCTGAATACTTTTCTTATATCACGAAGTAGAAGAATGATACTTCGAATTCAATTTTGGAAAACTAAAAAATTTCCATTAAACAGCCGAGATACACACTTTAGAAATACTGGTTTTTCGAAATAGTGAAGTTTTCTTCATAGCAGTTCATGCAAAAAAATCAAAACGTCAGTATTAATAATTTTTTCATTCTTTTGCCACCCAGAATTGACTGGAAATAGTACATTGTGTATCAAGGGCGCAAAACACTATTTTTCGAGTGTGAAATTTGCAGTACGAGCCGAAGGCGAGTGTACTGCATTCACACTCGCCAAAATAGCCCTGCGCCCGTGTTGCACACGATTTTTTTCTCAACACCTGGTCTGCAAAAATGCCTCTCTTCAGACCGAGTGAGCGGGCGCAAAACGGCACTTTGCGCCCGAGGGCAGGAAAATAGTCTCTTTCGCCCGCTTTTAGCGGGCGCAAAATAGTTATTTGTGTATCAAGGGCGCAAAAGGCTATTTTACGAGTATGCAATTTGCGGCACGAGCCGAAGGCGAGTTGCTGTAAAAGCAGACTCGTCATAATAGCCTTGCGCCCATGATGCACACGATGTTTTTCTCAACACCTGGTCTGCAAAAATGCCTCTTTTCAGACCGAGTGAGCGAGCGGAAAACAGCTCTTTGCGCCCGAGGGCAGGAAAATAGTCGTTTCTGCCCGCTTTAGCGGCAAAAGTGGCATTTTGCGACCGGGTGTGAGAAAAGGACTTTTCCGCCCGAGGGCCGAAAAGATCTGTTTTGCGCCCGCTCAAGAGGTATGAAAAGTGGCATTTTGCGACCGGGTGTGAGAAAAAAATATATGAAGGATAAACTCTATTACTGATAACTTGAAATTGAAGCTTCATCCTTCTTCTCTTCGTTTGAAAAGAAGCTTTCGAAAATCGATCAACGCGTTTAGATTTTATCAAAGTTTTAAAACGGTCCGTTTTTTTTTTCATTGGACTACCCTGTATATTTTATCTTTCCCAAACTTATCGGTTTTACGTAAGAAAAAATTACTGAATTAAATTCTGGCATAACAAAACTTGGGACGGGACGGTACTCACTGACTACGAATGGCGACATAATATATCCGTGCGAAATGAGATAAGACCCTGCAGAAGATCTTGGGCGATAAAAGCGAGACGACCAGAGGCGAGAGGGGGTCTTGAAATTTAGCACCCGCCTTACAAAGTCAGCGTTTAGTTATCGCGTGCCCCGTGTGTTTTTTTCAGTTATCGAATACCCAGCAGTCCATTCGGTGTTATATAACACGTGAAAAAAGCTCGAGCTTTTCCCTCAGACCCTTTGACATGAGAATCGATTTTTAGCCGTCTATTTTCATTTTCAATTTTTTTTTTTTTTTTCAAAGCACTGACCGATGCCGACGAAATTTAATAATGTTGAACAAGTTTGTCAAATATTCAATATAACAAAATGAGGGCTTATGAAATTCGAGGAATTTTTATCGGTTGAAATTGAGCTTTTTTCTTTACTACCCTTGGTACTTAATTATTTCCCGACTCTGTCAGACGACGAGATGCAGTCGTGATGACCTGTCGCTCCAGAATGCAGAGTATTAGATGGCGAATTCTCATTCCGCCTTTTAGTTTACCTCGGAAAATTCTTTTCTCTGCGTTTTTTTTTTTTTTTGTTTTTCTTTGGTGTAACTTGTAATCGGTTTTTAGATACTTTAATAAGAATCTCGGGTATCGCCTCGAGGTTCCTTGGCAGATGGATGATATCCTTGGCGGTACTGTCCCCAGTTTGTTGTTCGTCCGAAAAAGGTTGTCTAGAAATTTGTGAAAGAAAATTGTGGACGAGGTCGAAAGGGACGCTCAGAGGAAAATTGGACCGTGGTGAAAAAAAAAGATAGGGGGGCTTAAAGGAGACGAGGAGGAGGAAAAAAAGAGACTGGGAATAGAAGGGATGCACAGGAATATGAGAAAATCGAGTCTCTTTGTCCGTTAGAAAAAAAAATATATTATATGTACATATAGCTCGGGCGGGTCACCGCGAAAAAGACTTTCACGTAGGTATACCGACTGTCTATTCGTCTACTCTTCCGTAATTGAATTCCTCATAGACAATAGAGTAGTTCGGACAGGGAACGAAATCTGGTCGTGAAAAACTGAGTAATTTCGCACCTTCTCTTTTATTGACAAATTTAATGAAGGCAGCGCGCCTATCTCATGTAGCCACATTTTTTCCCGCTTGATATTCGGAACAATATAGCTCCGATTCCAATTCTGATCATCGCATCAATGCGACGATGATGAACGCAAGGAAATTCCCAAATCTCTGATGAAAAAAACCTTAAAAAATTGAGAAACCGTTAATTCTGTGCTGCAGAAAACATTCATTTCCTGTCGCTTGTGATTTCTCGTGTCACTGGATCGCCTGGTTAACGAATGAATTCTATTGTCCTATGTTTTGATGTTATTCCGCGTTTGACATTGATCAATGGGTGTCCGACCGACTAATTTTCAATTCAATCTCTCTGATAAAGGAAACAGAACAAAACCCGGTAATCCGAAAATCTGTTGAGTGGGAAAGACCATTTTCACGTTTATTAATTATTCAGGTAAAGCAACTGGTGTTGTTACAACGACGAGAGTGACGCACGCCACACCTGCAGCACTTTTCAGTCACGCTTCGAGCCGTTATTGGGAGGATGATGGAAAAGTACCACCGGCCGCGAGGAGGTCATGCAAGGACATAGCCAGACAACTCCTCGAGGATGAACCTGGTCGTAACATTAATGTACGTCTGTTATAATATCTTATCTCATTTCCACCCGACGGTTTACAAATCCCACTTGTCTGAGTCATAAGCCGCGTAGTCGCAGTCTCTGGGTTTTCTTCAATTATTCACTAACGTTTCAGAATTTCAAATGAATCACGGTTATTAAATTTATTTTTTACGGCACAGGCATTAAAAAGTCACTTTTTGACGACTGTTTTCGTTCCGGCAAGTGGTACTTTATACCGCTAAGTTCAAAGTTGCGGTATAAAGTCTTTATTCCGCAACTTTGATGCGCAGTTCGAAGTGCGCATGTCAAAGTTTCGGAATAAAGTCTTTATACCGCAGGTTACCCCCTCTCTACTACCTTTTACAGCAGCTCCTATACGCAGTTCGTGCGGAACTCAACTGGCGTCAAAGTGACTATTAATGCCTTTTCCGTAAAAAATATTGTATGGGGCGCGCGCGGAAAGTAACTGTTTATTCGGCAAGGTTATGTTTTTCGTACGAGCCGTTGGTTTTACCTGGCGAGCCGAAAATAAACAGTTACTTTCTGCGCATGCCACATAAATATGTAATATGAGTACCCAAGTAGATTTCTGAAAGAAAAGTTACAGGTAGGCAATTCGTGACTGCGCGCGCAGCGAGGTGAACGCCTGGGCGTCCATTAACCGTCGCAACTGCACCTAACCTCAAAACAGATAAAATTGCTGAATATATCTATGGAAAGCGACATTATTTCCGACTAACGTCTTTTTGTTTCTCGAAAATTCGTTGAACCCCGGCTCTTTGACGTATTATGCGAACTTATGTATGACAAAAATTGATGTAGTTGAAAGACGAATCCTTGGCATGCCTCTGAAACTGTAACCTGAATTTATTATCTTCAAACATTTCGAGTTCGTTTTTACCCTGGTCTCCTCTAATGCGACGACCGTGATAAAAAGATACCGCAAAGTCCAAGAAAAGCGAGGTTCTCGTCTCCCATCTATCAGAATTCAAAAGATGGAGTTTTATTTTTGTTCATATATTTTTCGGTCAATCCATTGAACTACAACGTCGAGATACCACAGTGATTGATGTACGGAAAAAGATAGCCGCGCTGACAATGGCCCTTCGATACACAGGTTATGCTGGGAGGGGGTCGAAGACACTTTGTACCAAAGGTCGCGATGGACCCGGAGGAACCGGACAAGGAGGGTCGCCGATTGGACGGAAGGAATCTCATCGAAGAATGGTCCCGCGATCGACGCCTCAGAAACATACCTTCGGAGTACGTCTGGAACAAGGAACAATTCGACAAGGTCAACGTTAGCAAGGTCAGCCACTTGCTAGGTAAGCCATCGCCGATTCTCTATCCCATCGTTAATCATCGTTCAATTATAACTTCGGGCCAACAACACCGGCCAATGATAACAGGACCCTTTGAAATCCCTTAAGCGCTCCATAATCTCCGAATTTGGGATCTGAAATTTGTGACCCAATTCGAAGTCTCGTGCGGTATCAAATTTTCAGTTTTATCTCATCTGAATGCAAAAATCTGTGCAATATAATACCTCCAACTTTAGCCACTCGACGAGTTCGTGTCGCTAATTTTTCATAACGGAACCACATCGCCGTGAACTTTGTGGCAGTGTACGTTATCGTCTCTGTGGTTCATCGAGATGAATTGCCAATTACTTTTTCATTTAGCTGAGGTACCCGTGGATTTGTATAACGCATTGATGATCGAAGCTGTACCGACGTGAATTCCCAGCGTGTACAGTCATCAAGGGATCCTGATTCTCGTGTTTCACTTGTTAGTCAGTTCGCAACTGTTCAAACCCTGAGCCAATCTCACGGATCAGAAGGCACGAATCAGTGGCTGATCAAGTTTGGAAATACAATACTCTCGTATTTTCAGGCCTGTTCTCATATTCCCACATGGATTTCGACGTGGATAGAAATTCTAACGGAACTGGTGAACCTTCGCTGACCGAGATGACCCTAAAAGCTCTTCGTATACTGAAGAATAACCCGCAGGGATATTTCCTGTTTGTCGAAGGTAAGCAGGACTCGTTTAATATCAATAATTCGAGGGTAAATATTTTATCGAATTTTAGTATGATCATCCGCTTCTTCTGGGCCATAAAATGTTCTGTTTGTGTATGAGATAAAGCCCCGGTTATAATTAGCAGCGCGTTAGTTCAGGGGTTTGAGATGTAAACTGCGGTGTAAAAAATGAGAGCTATGCCAGTACTTTTTCCCGCCTTTTGAAGATTCGTCTTTTTATTTTAGCAGCGATGTAATTAACCGCAGGTTACTTCAATTTACAGTGAAAACACGATGTTTACACAGCTGTAAATGAGAAACTCTCAACATTTGAGGGGTTTCAATGCAAAAAATACAGCATTTAAAAATTCGCATTATTCGAGGTATGGAAAGGATGAAAAACTTTTTGTTGAATAACGAGGATACGATTTTCACAAGTTAAAAGCTTCTCACTTTTTCGACAGTGAATATCATTCATTCAATCAGGTTTTTATACGTTTTTAAAAATCCCTAAATCGTTAATATCCCAGAGTGGTGAGTTTCAGATGACATTTCAAGTCCATAAATACTCAGCCGGGCCAGAAACGATAACATCCAAAGTTGAGCGTAACAACTTTACCAAAACTAGATCCAAAACACATCGTTCTTCGAATGCTTCTTTCATTGTTTCAACGTCTCAGAAATCAAACAGAAAAATCGGAATTTCAATGCCGAATAATTTCCACGATATTCTATAGTTTTGCTTGAACATCTTGCTCAGTGTCGAATCTAGACAATCGCAATCAAACTTGTTCAATTCGTATTCAAAGTGACTCTTTACCGAATGGCACGATTTTCACGCTTGAAATAGTGACTGTTCTCAATGAAAGTAAAAAAGAAGTCACTCCTGGTCCCAACGAACAATTTTCCCGATTTTCCCTGACTGATATCATTTTTTTTTTTCGGTTACTTCGATGTACGATTAGAGCAGAAATCACTGAAAATTGTGATCACCTAATTCATGCGTGACTTAAAAATGCTGATACATGTTCATCTTCGTCGGGTTATCTCATGTTTCTAATCACAAATGAAAATAAAATCGTCAAGGAGAAGAAAAGAAATTTTATGACGGTGATAGCATCCGCATTCCCTGACAAACCAATTTTCCTGGTTTTCCTGGCCATGACCAAGGAATTCGGAGAGTGACGGCAAGTGTTCCAGGACTAAAAAAAAATCGAGGCTTAATGATTGGTTGAGATACGTTCTTTTCATTTGTTAAAGGGGGTAGAATCGATCACGCACATCACTACAACAACGCTTATCGGGCTTTGGACGAAACCCTAGCGTTGGAGGAAGCTGTCCGAGCGGTTATGCTGGAAGTTGACCTCTCAGAAACGTTGCTGTTGGTGACAGCGGACCACTCCCACGTATTGACTCTGGGGGGTCTGGCTACCCATCGGGGCAATCCCATACTCGGTTAGTGTAACAACGTGTATATATACATATATATATTCAAAGTGATTCTGGTACATGGAACCGCGGCCATCCACGTGTGTGTATCTATCAACGAGAAAAATTCAATTTATATCCGATCGTGAAGTGCTTGAAGCAAGTGAAACTTGCTTCCGCGACTCTCGGGTCGAGAATCCGGGCATAGGGGAGACCGGGGTAATGTGGACAGCGGGGTAAAGTGACCATCTCGAATAATTTCTTGTTGAGCGATTCTAAGAAGGCAGTATTTACACCGAGGGTTTGTGCTGACGTACTTTACAAAATGAAATAGTTGAACCCTATGAAATATTCAATATTTCGGGAAAAATCAATCAATTTAGTTTCACGCCGTGTAGATTGATAATTTCCGTCAACTCAGATTTCGGATTATCGTGCCGTCAATGGCATGTTTTGACTAGGTTTATTTTTTTCTCGATTCCTTGAAACGTCTACTTAATGGTACTATCAATTCTTTTTTTTGTTAAACATAGTTTGCATCAAGTTTTCAATTAAATTGTTGTCGGGTTACCTGCGGGGTAATATGAACGGGGAAAAGTGGCCATGTACGCCACGAGCGCTGTTAGCCGCCGAGCGTCAACCTAACCTCACTTCGGGTGACATTTGAATCGCGACAGCGGTGTCGTGTTTCGAACATTTTCGATTCGAGTAGGTATCACAATTTTCACAGTCACGTGCTTTTATCAGACTCAGGGCAATACGTACAGATTTTGCAATGTTTTGACGTCATTTTCATCCTAATACGAATAAGGAATCCGTCATAATACGAATTTTTCCACTTGGCCCCATAAGCTTGATCACTTTACCCCAGCATCGGGGTAAAGTGATCAGTTTGCAGGTTAGGTTTATATCGATTATGACGCAAGCACATCGCAATAATATCGGGTTTGACCGTCATAATCGCTTACCTAAAGGTACAAACTACAAAATATATACGACATGATGAAGCTTTAGTCGATATTTTATGTTTTATGTCCGAATTAGTCTTAGGGTATCCACTTTGCCCCGGTCTCCCCTACATATGATTTTTTCTTATTCTTTGAACCGCAAATTGAATCGTGGATTCGAAATTTGAATATATACGATCGGTATAATATTGTTGTCGTTTCGAAGCCACGTAGGGATCCAAGAGCCACTCGGTATACGTGAACCGCGAATAATGGCGAACTGCATGTTATCCAGAGTGCAACGAAAACAGCTGTAAATCGAATATCTGTCCGCTCCGTTATCGACTTTATCTTCGCTGCATAAACAAGCAGTAGATTATTTCGGGGCCGTTTTAGGGGGCTTTTAGACTTTTTTTGTGAAAAGCTAATGTGTTTTTCTGTCTAAAAGGTTCAAAGCATCGAGGATCCCGTTCAATTAGCATCACCTTGCGTGTGCGAGACTCGCTTCCTCCATTTTTAAACTGATGCTCTATTTACTTTGATGCGATAACATTTTGCCGGGATAAGTTTTCCGGGCACGTTCCAAATTCCGGGGGCTTAAGCATAATCCATTCTCGGGCTCTAGGTCACGTTCGGAAATTTGAAACGTATCTACTTCGTTGCCAAATTTCCTGTACCCGCATGTATGTCAAATTAATAGGGTAAAATTCGTCTTCTAAATACAAAAACCTAGTCAAGAATAAGAGACAAACCAAATCGACGATTTTCATATCTTTAATGTCCAAGCTTTTGCCCGAAAGACTTTTTAATCTGACTTTTTGGCTTAAAAAAATGGGGAAAAAAAAACGTCTTTCAATATCGTTGAAGAAGTCGAGTTTGATATCGAGGCAATAATTTTCAAGATAAATTTGATTTTCTTCTTCCGAAATGAATTAATTATTTGAAAAATCGTTGAATCGTGTCGAGAAAATCCTAGCTCTGTCATAGGCTCCGGATTGTTGTTTTTGATCGTAAAGCGACGATTTTCCTCTGCACGAATGAAGTCAGTGTGGGGTTACCGGATAATCGTTGTCTCCAGTCTGTACTCTGCCGAGAGCACGAAGTAGTAATCTCTACGTGGAAGCTGGAGCATGAAGCAGTCAATGCCATGTCTGGTCTTTAATCCTGTCATTGTACGAAGCGGAGCGTGAAATGAGTTAATTATTCTAACGTGTTACCCACGACAAACATTTGCCTAGAACCGAAACGCAGGATAGGGAATTAATTATTCTGTTCGACTCGCTGTTCTACTTTATATAGGATTTCGACTCACGGTTAACAGAACACCGACGGACCGCTACCGACCATAAAGCATTGCTTGATCAACCGCTACGTAGAGTTAGTTGTAGAAATATCGCGAATTTTTCTACTGTAGCTCGTTAGTACGTGAGACCATCGATTACATTTCGCCCACGACTCGGTAGAATATCGACGAGTAATTATTTTGACCACAATTACCGATCCCACGATGCAATTAAGGTGGGGTAGCTGCATGCCTGATGACTACCACATGTTAATAATTTGATACTCGGGTCAGTTTCCGAGTTCAAACGAAATACGTTATTCACGCCTTGGACTGAAGAATTTGTGGGATTATTCCAAAGCTGATGTTATCGAGAAAAAAAGTCGTAATTCAATTATTTCTAATCACTTTTACTGAAAAACGATAATGAAAAACTGCCTGATAGCTTCTATTTGAAAAAAAAAAATTGAAAAAAATATTCATTCCAAACTTTCGTCCCTTTTTAGACAATGAAATGAAATTTTTTCAAAATCTTGGAATTGAAGTTGTATACATATTTCTTATCTCCCTTTAATTGGGGAGGTGATCGGATATCAATCATCAAGCGAATAAAAACCGTTAACGGATCAGCGTTCTAATTGTTCCGCAATCTTGTTGAATGATAAAATGGCAAATGAGGATTTCCTCAAAGGCAATGTGTAGTAAAAATGGAAGGTTTAGATGAACGCTAACAAATCTAGTTTTCATAAAAATACCTCTCACACTGATTATACCAGCTATATACGTACAGATATCCACAACCGCGGAGTTTCCACCCCCATCCGATATCTCCCTCGCCTTTTTTTTTACCACCAATCTATTTTACTCCTACGATTCTCTGCGATTTCTGTGGCATTGACTGTACCAACGCAACGGAATTGGACACGCGATGTCTTTTCATCGCCGTCCACAGATTCGCCATCCTCACTTTACCAAGAGCAAAGTCTGATCCGTACTCACGACCGGAACTATACCTCGTTAAAAAAAAAAAAAAAAAACTAATCTTCGGCTCACACGCTCGATGGTTAATCGTTTTCTCTTTTCGACAGGGTCGGACAGCAAGGTATCGGACCTCGATGGAAAGCCTTACACGACCCTTCTCTACAGTAATGGACCCGGTCACACGGAGCCAAGATCCGTTCTTCGTGAGGCTGGGAAGGATTCAATCCAGGTGAGAATTTAATATCAGATTTTGAATGCTGTATCGAACGTTTCAATCCTTCTAAAAAAAAGGCGTACACACAACTCATTTGTTTCTTCCTTATCCTAAATCACGGGTTTTAATTACATAAGATTGAATAATGAAGTTAAGTGTAGCTAGGGAATGATGAAGATTTCGTGTCAAGATTACACCCCGTTATATTATTACCATTGTCACGGTAATAATTCAAGGGTTAGATCCAGTCGGGGGATATCAGAAGTAAAAATTTGCGTACTTTTAACCGCACATTTCTTTTATGCATGAAAGTTTGTAATAAATTATCATAAAATTTGTAGCCTACTTCGCTTCGCTTGATCAACCCCCCGGATGTATAAATTATTTCTTATCGTGGTATTTTATTATCTTACGTAACAATTTTTTATTTTTTTTTCTCTCATTATTATTACAATCTTCACGAAAACCACGTTCATACACGATGTGAAATAATTATCATAAATATTTCGCCCCGTCAGTTCAAGTTCGTCAAAGATTCTCCCAATTCGCGATTCCACCACGAATATTCGCCATCTGGTGGCCGGTTTTACACTACTAACCCTAGAAGTATGTTGTATCAGCGATACTTTTAAGACTCTTCATATTTTCGTCCCTTATAACTCGATATGCTAATTCAGGTGTCGAATATCCAGTAAAAAAAAAGAAGAGAAAAAAACGTGAAGCCTGACATATCGATTATACCGTCAATTCAAAGATCCGTAACTCCTATCTTTCAGATTTTATTCGAAGATAAGTCGAGTTTTTCAAATATGGCGGTAATATTGTGAATTCTGACGTCATTACAGCCGGTCAGAAAGCGTTTCTACACCGGTGATTCTATTTTTTTTTCTACTTTGTTACAGACCGCAGGAGTTCCACGCGCGTGGGCGACCCACGGGGGCGAGGACGTCCCCATATTCGCGATCGGACCACTGGCGACTACCCTATTTTCCGGAAGTGTCGACCAGAGTTATATTCCGCACGCGATTTCGTACGCGGCCTGTCTCGCCCATCATGCCAGTCGTTGCGCGCGTGAATCTGCGGTAAATAACACCAGCAGTCCGCAGGTCAGTTGCCCATCGGCCGAGCCGAACAGTGCGGCGATATCGAGCGACGTGATGAACGATCAGGGACGGAATCTTCCCGCAAATTCGGCGCCCTTCAGACTTCCGGTTCTGAGATATATCGCGATAATCGTCGTCGTCCAAGTTGGTAAAGCTATGAATCATTTTGATAAACGGAGTTAATGCACACCTAAGTGAGGAGTTTAATGACCCCCCGGATACACAAGGTGACCTCGATTGCGTAACGGCGAGGATATTAATCAGTGGAATCTCACGGAATGAGGACAGAGTGGGATTGGACCGTGAGAGAATTAAAAATTGTGACGAACTATGTTCATCGATTGTATAATTGATTAAATTTAACTAACCGATGGTAATTTATTACGAGAAAGTGAAATGGGATTGCGATCGAGGGGGATAAATTTTCGGGGCCAATACTGCAGATAGGAGTTTGAGTCCACCGATTCCCTCAATTTAGGAAAATTTTCAATATTCAATTTTTAAATTTCAATTTTTTTTTTTTTTTTTTATACGGGAATCACGTTGAAACGATGATAATTGGCACTAAAATATATATATATCGAACAAGTTGTGATATTGTTTTTGTAATATAAGACGGTTATAAATTGATTGTATCAAGAAATCATAAACATTGTATTTATTCCAGAAAATTCACGACTTGAACTTGAACTTGCCTTAAGTATTGGTCCTCTAGTAAGAAAAAAAAAATAAATAAATAAATAAATAAAATGAAAGGAAGAAAGCAAAGAGAAAACCGTGACCAAAAATTATTATATTCTAGATCGTGAGTTTTTTTCCGAGAAAAACCTGTAATCGGTCTATACGATGTAAATAATATTCTAATTAGTATACATATAATATTATAATATTAATATTATTATTATTATTATTATTATAGCAATTATCATCACGAATGAAATTTATTATAGAAATATATATATATATATATACATGTATAATATTGTTTCATAAAAAAGAAAATATTGCAAGACAAAAGAAAAGAGAGAAAAAAAAAAACTAAAACTCATCGTCGTTCTTATTATTAAAACCTCAAATCACGTAAACCTACATTATATATTTGATGAAAAAAAACAAACGCAACGTGGAATTTAAATCAAAAGAATATATTAACGACATTTTCACTCGTTGATTGTATTATGAAATCATCGATCATCCATACGAGCGCCTGATTGACGGCAACCGATTGAACGCAACTGTGATGCAGATAGTGCAAAATGCATGGAATAACATGGCCACATAAGTTTCTGCATTACCGACGTATAAATTTAACGAAACTTACCGACTTATGATCATTATTTCTGTTTTATCGAGCTCGCAGTTTACCTAAGATTCTGGCGACGCTGTGATGAACTGTGGGCAAAATCACGACCCACACCATCACTGGGAACTTGGGCACATCGGAAATGTTAATTCATCTTTATTACTTATCGTTAGATATCGAGTCGGATGGTGGATTTGGGGTACAATTTATTGAAATATATTGAATATGCCGATTGGGTATTATTATCATAATATTTTGAATATTCCGTGACACACACATCTTTTCATTGTGCAACAGATATATATTATGATACTCCTCTATGACGTTTATTCTTACGGTTAGACAAAGTTTGTATAATATTTTTTTCAAAAACTCTCTAAGCTAGTTGATATATAATATCTATTTGTTAACGTAATATACATGAATATTTATAAACGGGTAGTAAATATATATAAATAGATAGAAAAAGTATATAAAAAAATACTTCGTACAAATCGTCAAAAATTTTATAAAATTCAAGTCAATTTTTGGCGCGGCCTGAAATAACGATCCCTAATATGATACATATATACTAGTAAAAGTCTTTGGCGGGAGAACATATTTACCGTCACAATAAATTAATAGATCAAATCTGGATAATGTAAGCCTCCGTATTATATATATTTGTATTGCAAAAAATCGTAGAAAATCGTTAGAAAATGGATCTACTTGTAGTGATACTTTCGGAAGAAATGTTCATCATTTGTTATAATATAATGAATCAATTTCGAATGAGTTTGATTTGATTCAGGCAATAGATAATCCTGAAAAGAGATCATCAGCGATCAAACATCTGAGCACGGAGATCGCAAATCTATCCCAATATGTAGATTCAACTCATAAATGCCGGGTGAACTTTAGCCGTGATAAAACAGAAATGATAAACAGTAGTCGGTAAGTGTCGGTAAGCGTCGGTAAACGCAATTAATTTTCGTCAACTCTCCCGCTGGTATTGCAGAAACTAGTTCTCGCACTACCCACGGAAGACCTACGTCACTACCAGCTTTGGTTGCCATCTTTCAGGCGCTCGTGATAAATTTCACGTATTTTCAACGAAATATTTCAATGAATGCGCGCGAAATTATGTCGATGGTTGAAGTTGAATGGACAGTAATTTAGAATACTATAAACAGTCTTTTTTTTTCTTCTCAAATTAAAATTATAAAAACTAAAAAGCTTTTAGAAAACGTGATTAAAAGCGATGAAGTAAAATACCGTAACAGATTTCGATCGCTGGACGTAGTTTTGGCTAATTAAGCTAGTCCTGCTAGTCCCTTACCACCATAGACTGCTCCGCCATGACGCCTGCGGTACCAGGGGCAGCGAGAGCAGCATAGACAGGAAATGAAGAGTGAAACCAATGAGATTATCACAACGATGACAATGACAGCAGGAACGATTATACCCAGCCTGTAAAATGATGGGAGAGACAAATTTCAGTCAAATGTTATTGTCAATTATGTCATTTGTTGATATTGTTAATAGATAATGAAGAAGTACAAGTTAATATGGTCATTTAAAATCGCCGTTTTACCCAGTTTCGAGAGCAAACTCTTCTGCGTCACAGCAGTAGTCGGAACCATTTAGATTCAAGCAGCAATAACTCTTCGAGGATGGATCGAGTAGCCCTGGACAATGGTTCAGGAGTTTGCCAATCGCGTTGTTGTTCTTCTTCATGCACTCCATACCTGTGATGTGAAGAAAAGAAAAGAAATTAGATGGGTAAATTATTTTTAGTTAAAATTATTAAACAATTATAAACATTCATTAACATATTACGACTGAGAATACAAGAATTTTCAAAAATCGCGAATCGTTTATCTCTACCACTTTTGGCGAGTATAGTAACGGTGGAGTTCTTCCAACAAAATCGTCAAATGCATCGTTTCTTTCTTTCAATACAAGTTTGATTTTCACAAAAAAAAAACGTTTTCAAAACGAAAGAAAAAAACCAATGTATTACGTTCTATGAAAATATACCAAAAATGTCCCAATTCCCCTAGAAAATTGATGCCGGAAGGCGGAAATACTCGAATTAGTTCAGCTTTGTGATTCTTTTTTCACTTATTTTTGTTTCATGGTTGCAAATATAATCATCAATCGCCAACTTACCGTAGGCCACACTGGCGAAGGATATGACAGCAATAGCGTAGCGCGTGATTAGACCCATTTCCAATAAATTAACCCTGCAGTATCTTTAATATGCGTTTGCGGTACGAGCTTGTAATTATACGCCAACGGTACAGAATTTGAACGTATGAATCAGACTCGGTTCGTGGATGAATGGAGTGAGATTCGGAAAAACCACCCTTGCAGAGGTCGCGAATCGAAGTGACGCCCACATCGGCATTGCCTGCATCCAGGAACCCGGATCGGCGAAAGTGCGGCCGAATCACTCCGGTTCCATCCGAAGTGCCTTGTACAGGGGCACGTACGGCACATTATTGAACGGCTAGACGCCGCGGCGTGGTTCAAAAACCTTCTACCCTCCAGACAGAGTCCAGACGAAGAGCGATGATCTCCTTGTCTGGGAATTCTCGTATAAATTCAAGAATTCCATACATACACCTCCAACTTATAGGACGTGAGATATCCTCCATTCCAGTCTACGATCATGATTTCGAATTCATCTTACAGGATACTAAGAGTGCAAAAAATTAAACGCATTTCTCATCGATGGTTGAGCAACCTTGCGACTTGGTGTGAGGCATCGCAGCATTGAAATTCCGGGCATGGGACGAAGACATTGTCGCCTTCAATTAGTTATACGACACGATTCTTATCGTGCTGTGAGCATAGATACTATACTTTTATCATCAGACTATCGATAGGAATTCCTGAGTTTGCGTGAAAATGGTTTCGTTTTATTTTCTATAGCTACGGAGGGGTTGTCATCCATGAGACCAGCGCCGCTCTATCGGCGACCTTTTGTTTCTCAGTGCCAGGGTTAAGGTCGGAGACCCTTCCCGGTGCGCAGTGAAGCAATATTATCCTCTTCGAAGCGACGTTGTGGGCTCCTGCTGGATCTTCGATGAAACTATAACTTCATACAATTTACGCGATTCTATAAATCAGCAATAGTCATGAATTCATATTCTTTGCGTACATTATATCGCGGAATGGGTCATATTATTGAGCTCGTTCTGTTTTCGCGCAGACCTAACATCACTAAATGAAGCTCGATCATCGATGTCTATTAGCAAACTTGCCTGACATTTTTCACGCCTAATTCGTGCAAGAACACTCAAAGTTTGTGATCGTGCCTCCGATTTTTTTTTATGAAACTCGTCTGATATTGAAAATAATTTGTTTTCCAATGTCACCAGACTCACATTTTTCCACCAAAGCAATATGCGCCCAAATAGGCGGCATGCAATCTCATACAATTTCACTTGAGGCAATAATGTCGATCGAACCACATTGCAGACGGAACGGGGATCAGGAATTTTACGAGACTCCAAAAAACATTATGAAATTAATCAGATTCCGATATACTTACCTTGTTGGAAACGAGCTGCTAGCTGCTATGAAGACGGATCGAGGGATGCAGAGGTGAAATATGACATTTTGGTCGTACAACTTGATGGGACTGAAGAAGAGGAGGAAATTCGTAGAAAATTGGTATTGGTAAATGCCAATTGGGTATTGTTATTCCATTTTTATTTCGTGACTGCACTTCTTCTCATATTGCATAGGAGATACTACGAATAATACTGATCGATACGACGGTTCTATAACGGGTTTACGAAGTTTTGATTAAATTTTGCGAAAAATTCTACGAACTATTTGAACGATAAAGTTCATCCCTTGAACTCTATCAGTATTAAAGATAAGAATGTAAAGTATGTATGAAAAGATATATTATATAAATGGTAGAAATTGTAGACATTCGAAGTCAACTTATATCGCAGCCTTCGGCAGGAGGTAAATAATTCAACAAGATGAAGGAATGATCACAATTACTAAAAATTTACAATGTTGGAATGAAAAATGGATATTTATCATGAGGTACAATCAGCACAATACATAATAGATTCAAGAAACGTTTTTTTTTTCTCATGAAACCTAAATCAGGCATGGATTAGGACTTCAATTTACCTCTTATTCACGAATGATACATAACATAGAACGAAAAATTATATGGACAAAACTGATTTGAAACGAAACATCCTTATAATTAATACTGAGATGTTAATGATTGATGGTGAGCAGAGAATATAGAAGAATAGCATTTTTATGTGCTCAACGAAATAACAACCGTTGATACACAACCGTGTAATATATCTATAAAAATAATTTTTTTTTGACGATATAGAGATTCTACAAGTTCATCGGTTAGCCAAAAGCTTGAACGATTTTGGCTGACAAAAAAAGTATGCAACATTTATTATTGTTATATGAATAAGAATACTGGAAGCTGACGGAGCTTCGGAGTCGAACACGAAACTCTCGTACATTATTGTAATAATACATAATTCAGGAACCGTATCGTAGGTCTAATCCTAGCATCGAGTACAGTTTTCTACACTTATATATAAATATAGTATAAATATACATATTTTCACATATATTTCTCAGTAGTATGTGTTTATCGCGAAAGGAAGGATGAATAATTGGTATGAAATGGAGCTTCCTGTAGTGACGTCATCATTATCATAAATAATGAATCAATTTCCGATGAGATGGATGGAGTGATGAGGTAGTTCTGCTAAAAAAATCAACAACATGAGATTATACTCACATACCGGTAATCAGAATAATAATATGGAGCGACAGCGGATCGTAAATATCAAAACCCAATGATGTATCATCCAAGGGAGATGAAAGAAGTGAACAATCTTGTTTGTCTCGGATGAGTCAACTGCGAAGTTAGTATGCATTTATTTTAATGTCTGTGATGGAATTTTCGTCACTTGTGGCTAGTAGAAAATTGATGGAATCAATGGGGAACTGTAACCGATTTTTAACCGACCTCAAAAAAGGAGGAGGTTCTCAGTTCGGTTGTATTTTTTTTTTTCATGTTTGTTACCTCAGAACTCCGTTATTCATAAACCGATTTGGAAAATTCTTCTTTTATTCGAAAGGGTATACTTTCAGATTGGTCCCATATAAATTTCGTCAAAATCGGTTGAGTAGTTTGGTTTTGAAATGGGTTTTTTTGTCACTCGTGATTTACTTTTGGCTAATGAAATATTTTTAAATAGATGAAGCGAACGAACGTATTGGCTCTGCCCTCCTATATCCTATCGCTAAAATTGGATATAGATATTGGTTTTAGTCCGAATTTGTGGGGTATCGTCTGCGATCGAAGCTTCTTACCGTGAGGACTTAACCACTGTGACGTCTGCGGTACCACGGGCACCGTTTGCAGCAAAGGCAGGAAACCAACACTCCAATCAATGATATAACGACGATTACCGCGATCACGACGGGAACCACTATACCGAGTCTGTAAATGAAAGAATAGACACATTCTGGTTCAAGCTGATTGATCGTTTTTTGCAATAATTTGTTTCGGTTTCATGACTAATTAGTGAATCACCCAAAATACGTTACATGATTGTAATTTACAAATGGTCCGAAATTAAAATCAAATTTATACGATTATAACGAATAATGGATTTCGCTTCGATTCCAAAGTATTGAAGTGATTGGTAATTGATTTCAATATAATTGCGAATTATGGCTGTAATTTACGAGTGATCATTTTTTTAGACTATATTCTTGAATTTTCTTAATATTTCGAGGTTAATTCCTTACCCAGTTTTTAGCGCAAATTCTTCTGCGTCGCAACAGTAGTCTTCACCGTTCAGATTCAGGCAACAATATTCTTTCGCGGCCGGGTCGAGGGGTCCTGGACAAGAGTTGGTGAGTTTGTCGAGCGCATTCTTGTTCCGCTTGAAGCAGTCCTTGCCTGCAGAGGAGAATTGTTTGATTCATTTTGTTTATGCGTAGTAATCGACAAATCATTTTCCGTTTCAGGTGTACTAATTTTGACTCGGTTTATATCGTAGAGCGTAGAATCCAGGCACGCTCATCTATGACGGAGGATAAATTCGGAATGATCGCTTGAATACGCGAGGCGGTATATTTGTCGGAAGCGAATGCCGAGATACTACAAGTAACGAAAGCCGATAATAATCACAATGATTTTCTGAAGAAAAGTGAACGAATAATGATCGCAGCGTTATTTATTCATGGTCGAGATCGGGATTATATCGCGAAGAAGGGCGTCGACGTCGACGTCGTGAAAATAGAATGCGACCGGCATTGTCGTACGGTGTACTACCGTGAGTCGTCGCTATATGCGATGCGCAGACATTGACCCTCCGCCCCGATCGAAGGTCAAACTTCGGTTATAGTCGTAGACGGATTATTAAGACAGTCGCGACGCCGATTATTTACGGATTCGTTTCCGTGTAATCAGGTTACTGTCCCAGTCATCGACACCTGCTAACTGTGTAACATATCGTTTCTTATATCTTTTCATGATCTTTGTTTCTGAAATTATTCAAAATTGGAATAAAAATATTGAAAATTTTGAGTTTCCTCTAGCACCTGGTTATGGCACTAATTGTTCTCGTACTTCAGTAAGTTTGAAGGCTTTTAATGACGTAATAATGACGGTGGTGCAGAAGGTTCGTCAGTGGCGACGATGCGGCGTCCCTGTAACAATTCGGCCTCGCGTATTTCTATAACAGACCGCTTTTCGGTGCGTTGTTTACGAAATTCCAGCAACGCCGATCTGCAGACCACGCCTGTGTCCTTGCGGAGGTACAAAGAGTGGAATATTTCCAAAGCGATCCTTGGAAAATCGTTTGACGCGAGGCCGAAGTTTGGCCGGCGAGATTGTCAACAATTGATCTTGTAAATACATCGACGAGATCGCGAGCTCGAGAAGCGAGGTCCGAATATCGCGGATATTATATATCAATAAATCGCAGACTTACCGTGCGCCACACTGGCCAGGACGATGAGGGCGATGACGTAGCGCGTGAATGGACCCATTGTCGTCTTTCTGAACTTTGTCGATTAGCTCTTAGTGAATTCGGTATAGACCTGAAGTACGAGTCTGGGATGTTTGCTAACGTCGCACTGAATAATTATACTAGGATGAAGAAAAGCAATGAACCACCACTGTGAGAGTCAGGTATTGCAGTGATGCCTTGGTCGGCGTTGGCTGGGACCGGAGATCGAGTCGGCGGGCCTGGAGTCCGGGGCACTTCGGGAATTCCGAAGCGGCGCGCATCGACGTGGGGCGTACTACGCGTTATTGTTGATATCGAACGTCGGGACAGGGTGCGGTTCCCCCCAAAGCCACCGACGCGCCAGACAGTAGGTATACTCTGACCGAAGAAACTCGTTCAAGTTCATACACCATGAAATTCAGACCTTGCAGCTTGTTTCTGACTCACTTATGAAGAGTGGAAATTTTGGACTCCAGTTCGCCCATGATTTTCTATACAACCGATAATCCACGAAAATCTTCGAGATTTCGAAGATGTTGATGGATCGCTATATCGGACGCTGTATGGGAATAACGTAAAACCAGTAAAACTTGATCCTCTGGGTTAATAATAGCTTGCATGTAAATATGTTGTGCATTTAATATGTCGAATCCAATTTTTTCATCCTGATCCTGTGTCATTTGTTCATGAAGAGTAGAATAAATCAAGCTTTGCATAGGTTATAAAATCGCAATAATCATGACGTCACGAAGATACCACGTAATGTTGATAAAGCGATGCGATGTGAGGTTCAGTAAATGTGTGTCGATTATTATTCTCAGAATTTTGCTCATGTCGAAACTAATCAGTGTAATCCGAGATGAAATATGGAGAAACCATTCGACGAATTACATAGAAAATAAAAACTATTGTTTTATTCCCCGGGGGGCAAAAACTACAGCGAAAAGATTGCGAAAATGACAATAGATTACAAAACCAGATCACAACAGTGATTATAACTCCTCGTTTCTAACGTTACACGTAGTTTTTAATATTTATTCTCAAGTTATAAAAATTAGGTGACTGACGTGCAGGACATGGTTTCCGTTGTTTCGTGAGCAGATCATCATCAAACTAGTCATACAAATTTCGAAGTTTTCGTAAATATGGTTCTGGAGGGGGTTGCCATCCGGCACAGCAACTGCAGCGCCGCTCTACCGGTGACCTCTAGTTTCTCAACGCCAGGGTTAAGGCCACAGACCCTTCGAAGCGACGTTGTGAACGTGGCGAGCTTCTGGATTGCTGATAACAACTCCTTTATACAATAACGTATAGGCGGCATGAAATCTCATATAATTTCACTTTAGGTAATAACGTCGATCGATCCACATTGCAGACGAAATGGGAATCAGAGATTTTACGAGACTCTAAAAACGATTTTGGAATTACTCAGATTCCGATATACTTACCTTGCTGGAAACGAGCTGCTAGCTGCTATGAAGACGGATCGAGGGATGACATTTTGGTCGTACAACTCGATGGGACCGAAGAAGAGGAGAACATTTGTAGAAAATTGGTATGGATAAATGACAATTGGGTATTGCTATTTCATTTTTATTTCGTAACTGCACTTCTTCTGATAGTGCACAGGGGATACTACGAACAATACTTATCTATACGACGGTTCTATAACGGTTTTACATAGTTTGATTAAATTTTTCGAAAAATTCTACGAAGTATTTGAACGATAAAGTTCATCCCTTAAACTCTATCAGTATTGAAGATAAGTATGTAAAGTATATATAAAGAGATATATTATTTAAATCGGTAGAAATTTTAGAAAATTTAAAGTTAACTTCGTTCACAGCCAAAAATAACGATATAAAATACCTACTACTTCAGTCTTTGGCAGGAGTAAAATGAATGAACGAAATGAAGTCAAAATTGACAGTTACTCCAAATTAATGACGATAAAGTGAAAAATGAAAATTTGTCATTATGGGTGTGATTCGCATACGCAATACATTCAAGAAACATGAATGATTTTTTTCTTATAAATTCGAAACCAGGCAAGTATTTAGCTGGCGTTCACGACTGCATGAAATGCTACTCCACGATAATAACATAGAGCGAACAAATGACATAAACAGAACTAATATCATCTGAAATAAAATCAGTCAATCATTGAGTAGAGAATATAAAAAAGATAGAATTTTATCTGCTTAATGAAATAACAACCGTTGATACAAAATAGTGTAATAATATACCTATGAGGATTAATTCTAGGTACGGTAGGGATTCTGCAAATAGGTATATCAGTTCGCTAAAACCTTGAATGATTTTGTGTAACGAAAAAAGTATGCAGTGTTCGTTATTGCTGTACGAATAAAAATACTGGAAGCCAGATGGCGGGGCTTCTGAATCGCATATGAAATTTTCGTACGATATTGTCGTTAATACATAATTCAGGAATCCGTATCGTAAGTCTAATCCTAGCATCGAGTAGTTTTCTACACTTATATATAAATATAGTATAAATATACATATTTACACATACATTCCTTAATAGTATGTGTTTATCGAAAAGGAAAAGATGAATAATTGGTATGAAATGAAGCTTCCTGTAGTGACGTCATTATTATTATAAATAATGAATCGATTTCGGATGAGATGGATGAAGTGATGAGGTGGTTCTGTTGAAAAAATCAACACCATAAGATTATACTCACATCCCGGTAATCAGAATAATAATATGGAGCGATCACAGCGCAGCGTAAACAACAAAACCCGATAATGTTTCATCCAAGAGAGATGAGACAAGTGACTAATCTCGTCTGTCTCAGGCAAATCAACCGTGAAAATTTGTACGCCTTTATTTTACTGTCTGTGATAAAATTTTCGTCGCTTGGTTCACAAAAAATTATTCAATGAATGGAGAACTGTGATCGAATTTGAGTATTCGTGGATTATGAAGCCTTGAATCGGAAAAACGTGTTGGTACGCAGGATTTAGATCGTTTCTTACGTCATAGCTTAGACACTGTGACGTCTGCGGTACCACGGGCACCGTTTGCAGCAGAGACAGGAAAAGAATACCGCAATCAACGCCACAACGGCGATAACTCCGATCACAACAGGAACCACTATACCAAGTCTGGAAAATGAAAGAAGCACACATTTTAGTTGAAGTTTACCACGTGGAGTGCAACGATCGGCACTCCTTCACGTGGTCGACGAATGACGAACAGATATCATCGGAGTTTTGTTTCAGATACTTGTTCGTCGTTCTCAAAAGAGATCGACATCGAATGGACAAGTGCAAGTGCTCATTCTTTGAGTACGGTTGATATTTGATTTTTGATAATGATTCCAGCTTATGTTTTTACCCGGTTTCGAGCGCGAAAGTTTCTGCGTCGCAGCAGTAGTCTTCGCCGTTCACGTTCAAGCAGCAATACTCATTTGCGGCCGGGTCGAGGGGTCCTGGACAAGAGTTTGTCAGTTTGTCGAGTGCACTCTTGTTCCGCTTGAAGCAGTCCTTGCCTGCAGAGGAGAATAGTTTCATTCTTATTGTTCATACGGAGCAATCGACAAATAATTTTCCGTTTCAGGTGTACTAAATTTGACTCGGTTAATATCGCAGAGCATTAGAATCCAGGCACGCAAATCTATGACGCAGGATGAATCCGGAGTCATCGCTCGAATACACGACGCTGTATATTTGTCGAGTGCGAATGCTGAGATACGGAAAGTAACGAACGCCGATAATAATCATAATGATTTCGTGAAGAAAAGTGAACGAATAATAATCGCAGCGTAATTTATTCATGGTCGAGATCTGGATTATATCGCGGCGAAGGAAGTCGACGTCGACGTCGACGTCATAAAAATAGAATGCGACCGTCATTGTTGCACGGCGTGCTACGGCGAGTCGTCGCTATATGGCATATATGCTGTGTCTCAATTCGTCGTTTTCTTCGTTCTTGTTCTAGTTCTAGTTCCAGTTCTCGCACAGTTCACACGCACGAAGTGAGAACTAGAACTAGAACTAGAACGAGAACGACGAATTGAGACGCATCATCAGTATATGCGATGCGCAGACATTGACCCTCCGCGTCTGCCCCATTCGAAGGTCAAACGTCGGCGCGTCGCAGACGGTCGCGACGCCGATTATTTACGAATTCGTTGCCGTAAAATCAGGTTACTGTCCCGGTCATTAAGACCGGTATAATTATTTACATTTCGTTGTTCGCATCTTTTCATAATCTTATATGCTCCTAAAATTATCGGGACTGATTCGAGTGATTTTTCCTTAGCAACTAAGAATAGTCTCTTAAATAGATTTCTTAACACTTCTCTCTGGTTTTGCGTCAGTGCCCTACCTATACGAACGTTATAGATATACAATTCGTGCAACATTATTAATATTCACTTGAATGCTAAGCATGGATTTTTTTTCAACAGAAGGAAGACGTTAATTTGCATTCTTCCAGTTTAATGATATTTTTCGTCTGATTTTAACCAAATTTTGTATTTATTGATTGCTGGGGACGCTCGAGGGGACGCTGCAATTAGTACGAATCTTGCGTTTGGTCTCGCGTTTGGTATTCGGAAAACAAAATGGTGGCAAATTTTCTGAAGGTTTCATCCTATGTAGACAAGAATCCGTGTAATGAAGTTTTTGGGATCGCTAATTACAAATTTCGCATCCAATTTCCCACGGTATAATGGTGGCATTATGAAAAAAATTGACACTATCCACTTGAAAGTTTGTATAGTCGGCTATTTCGAATTTCTGGTTACAAATCGTGTGTAGATCTTCGAAGTGAATTCAAATAATGAGATTAGATGAGATTTAAAAGATTGTAATGAAATTATAATGCAAATATTAAGAACGACACTCGCCCGAACACGCTCGAGAATATGATCGGCTGAGTAGGGGGGCAGACGGCCCCGAATCGTTCCGATGTTTACCGACGCTTTACGAGTAGTGCAACACGCGGTAAGGCTAAACGCTACCGAGCGCGATTTTTCCTTAGCCGTCGCTTATTTTACGTTATTTCAGATTTTTCGACGTTGCGCTGCGTTGCACAGTGATTCGTCGTGATTTTTTCCTTAGCGATCGATTTGGAATAATTTTATCTGTACATGAATGATTTCTTCTTCTCGTACTAAAGGGATACGTGAAATACAAAGGAAATACACTACAAAGCGTTAAGTGCTACTTAGCCAATAAAATCAGAGTTTATTTTAACTTATTTTAACTAAAAAAATCATGATTTCCGAGTGAGTAGCCCCTCGGCCTTGTGTACTTCTACAGACTGCGTTTCGGTGCGTTATTTACGAAATTCCAGCAACGCCGATCTTCATAACACCCCTGTGTCCTTGCGGTGGTACAAAGAGTGGAATATTTCCAAAGCGATTCTTGGACAATCGGTTGACGAGAGTCCGAAGTTTGGCCGGCGAGATTGTCAACAATTGATCTTGTAAATACATCGACGAGATCGCGAGCTCAAGAAGCGAGGTGCGAATATCGCGGATATTATATATCAATAAATCGCAGACTTACCGTGCGCCACACTGGCCAGGAC
>JAFFZH010011617.1:0-44738 GCA_018420115.1 Euura saliciscinereae
TTGATAAACCTTATTTTTCACGTATCCCCGTATAGTATGAAAACAATGCCTCTAAGCAGCGCCGTGCCTAGACAATTTAGCGCCCTGGGCAGTATGTAACAACCCCCCCGCCGCTGAATGAGTGCACGTAACACCCTAAAAAGCTTCCACGTACGTCCTTCTTCCACGCCACGGTTCATTTGCGGAGCCCTGCGTGAGCAGAGAACTACAGTGAAACCTCCGAATAGGCGCCCCCTAATCCTCGCTCGAGCGCTTCCCCCACTCACTCTGTCTACGAGCGTTCGGACGCTTACCTCTGAATAGAGAACCTATTGGGAAACGCTTCGAGTCACTTATTTACATGGGTATATCATGTCAAAAACAACACAGACACGGGGTCTCTATTCATAGGTAACGCCGACGACGGACTCGAGGCGTGCCAGCGAGCTGTTGATGGGGGAAAGTCAGTTCCAAGAATTATACTCCCCTAACCGCCTTCGAGGTAGCCTATTCAGAGGTTTCACTGTACTCTCACTAGTCAAACACCACTTGTCAGATTGAGATTTAATTACAAAATATAATTAAGGGGGCGGGTCAGTGTAGGCGCATCTAAATAAGGTTAAAATTATATCCCAGAAACGATGAACACGAGCTGAAACGACCAATTTTTTCCACATTTTATCCTTGGAGCAAAATGAATACTGGATCGAACTAATTGTTCTAGTAACTGACCAGTAAAATACCAATGTCTTCCCATTCGTATAATCCGAAAATAGTGCTGGCAGATCTAGAAAGGATAAAAGTCGTGGGTGTAGTGTTTACTTAAGAAAAAAAAAATCAACAATTCGTAGAAAAAAAAAAAAAAAAAATTCGCTCCACATTCTCGCAAATGGAAGACTGTTCTACGTCAGTCAGAGGATTTTTGTGAAATTTTTCAGATTTAAAAAAATGGTCCTTCTTTTTGAGTTAAAAAAAATTATAACTCAAAAAGGGTTGATCCGAAAAATCTGAAAAAATTAAGACAAATTTTTCAAAGCTCGGACAATAACACAAAAAATCACGGGGCAAATCGGAGAGGTCGCGGTCTAGAGGGTGGTTGAATTGACGTGGACAGCCCCATATGTATATAGAGCCGAATGACAATATTCAATATCTTCTTTGTGTTAGATGAAGATAGGATAACTCCAAGCATTCAGAGCTATTATAATTACTGGAATACGTAAATTAACGGATTAAATCATGCCGAGTGATAGAGTCTCTCCTTATAATAATCTTGATACGTTATAGCTTCGTATTAATGTTAGGGGAGACAGCGTCCTTATGAGCGGCTGCTCTCTCTCCTAGTAGGTATCTAAGGGGTAAAAGGGTTGAAGAAACCTGCAGGCTCGGCGTAGTAGTAGAGTACTAGAGTTAAAGGTGTTTATTGTAGACTGTGGTATGCTGTAGGGAAGAGATGTTGCTGGCGCGCTGGGCTGAAATAAGTGACTTGCTCTGGGCTGAGTGCGGTCCTTTATACCCCACCGGCGGCTGGAGGGGGAGAGCCTGCGCAAGCGCGGTGCGTGCGCTTTAGGCGGGCAAACACGGGTTCCGGGCGGGAGGGCCAGGTATTGGCGGCGCGTTCGCGGTGTAGTTCGGTAAGCCGCCGTCGGTTTCCGATGGCGGGTCGAAGCTAGGTGTATGTTTGGCTGCCTGCATGTAGGCGCTCATAGGCGTAAGGTGGGTGGTGTGTATTTAGGCGTGTATCAGTCTTGCTCGCATAAAGTCGGTGACCGAAGTGCGATGGCGATAAATTCGATTGAACGAGACCCTGGACGTTGACCGTGTGATGAAGATGTTAAAGACTGGTGGCGAAGGAAGCCGGGGCCGTCCGGAGCTGCCGCAGATCGACCAGCTAAGGGTAGCGACGTTACAGCGAAGCTTCAGTCGTTCAAATTCATGGAGTGAGGATCAGGTATAGGCTAATACCAATACCCCAGGTACCCCACCGTCTCCACGACATTAAGTACCGCAAACGACGCCCCAGGTTGGTATTATCCGTATTATACAAAGTGCAAGGATTTCGTACCTTGGCCAGAAAGAGATGGCACATCAGACCTGTCGGTGTGGAAATTGGTGATTTTGAGAATCGGGAAAAATCATGAACAAGACTAATAACTTTTACATCGACGTTTTTTTTTTTGAAACCGCTCTCTTCTTCTTCCCTCTTTCATGGCGTTCAGTCTCTTATTATTCTATCGGCGTCGTCGAGGGAATGGAGGAAACAATTATAATTTGCATTTATTTCGGTACTTGGCAACAAGAGAATGATAACATTCCGTTGATTAAAAGATAGTGCGATTCAACGCCTACTCTCATACTGTTCATCATACATTCGAAACCGAAAGTGACAGCCCAAAAGCGCTCAGTTTCACGGATTTTCAGGGTCGTAGCAAAAGGATCGAACGTATACGAACGGATTATACCTGCGAGCGTCTAGCGCAGCAATCGAGGTAGCAATGATATTCTTCGAAATTTTGAAATAACTTGAAAGCCGGAGTCAACAATTTCATACTAATACATTTTTTCTCATACATTCTGCCCGGTTTATGTTGTACGGGGTAAAAAAATAAATAATAATAACCAGTTTGCAAAATGTGAATAAGATCTGCACGCGTTGACTTATAGTCGGAAAAAGAACTTCTTTATTTCCATACAATGGAAAAAATATAATGTGCATTACGTGAGCAAGAACGTCCTTCGCTTACTAGGAATACTATTTACTACTTACTGTACAGTAGAAGAAAGAAGGTTAGTTTGCTTCTGAGAAGCGGAAGAGTGTCTATTCGTAACTCGAATGAATAAAAAATTTTCATACTACAATTGTGACTTTTCAGTGCTTGTTGATACTTAAAGTAGCCGTTTCTGCAATGGTGGGAGTGAATCAGCGCGCATGCGTGTTTGGATTTTAAGTCCTAGGAGTTGGAAGTGGTCATTATTGTACCTCGGGCAAGTCGGCGCATGCGCGTTCGCATTCGAATCTTAGATTATTCGATGGTTCCACCTCACTTCAAAACGTGTAACTTTTGATATATGCAAGTCTGCCTCCTTGTTGCACAATATACTATTTTTTTAGGGAAAAATGTGACTATCAAACCCTTGTACACATGGGAAGTGGGATCGATTCATGAATATTTGATTTTCGATTTTTAAGAGCGTGTATCTCAGCGGCAAATACATATTTTTCAGCCTTCCAAAACAAGAAAACGATAAATAAATAAATAAATAGTAGCCATATTCTTCAAATTTGCAGCTAAAACATTTTTTCGGAATATCGGTAAACACTTTCAGATTTCATTCACGTTTTAAAATAGTCCGCTTCTGTTTTGTTACGGAAGATTCAACTATATCATAAATATCAATAAATTACTCGTAAAATTGAATATATGATATATTTGTCATTTCTTTGATAGCACCCATTATGATACCAGTGATCCATGTCAAGGTACCCAGAAAAAAAGCTCAGCCACGTAATCCCGGAATAATCCGCGAGGAACACGGGACTTTTTTGTCACGGTTTTCGTACACACCCTGGCTTGAAGTCTGCTCTTTGGTAATAAGTGAGAAGAGTGAAGATAGAAGTAATGTTTCACAATTTTGTACATCTATTCAGCATTTATGTACTCGCTACAAAGTCTTGAACAAAACTGTTATTTACAATTCCTGAGCAGAATTATGTCATCCGCTTGATTCTTCGCCGGGTAAATTATCGATTTGCACTGGATCAGGCATCTGAAATAAAACATCTGCTGACGATACATGAGGTGATGCGAAGTTCAATAAGCACCACCGGATGCATTGTCTCAGATTAAGTCTGGGAATCCAGAGTTAGAGCGGGAAGAAATAAGAGAGCGGGAAGAAATGAGAGAGCGGGAAGAAATAAGAGAGCGGGAAGAAATAAGAGAACGGGAAGAAATAAGAGAGCGGGAAGAAGAGTATCTAGTTACTATAAGCTAATAAGTAATAAGTATTACTAATAGATAGAGATAGTTGAGAGTGACGTATGGACTGAAGGTCCAGACGTAACAATAGTGACAAAATTCTTAAAAAATTCATATGTATTCATAAAAATTAGAGCATTCATTTGAGATGAAAAAAATAACGGTACCAGAAAATTTGTTAAACACTGTTTTGTTTAAACAATTTAAACTCTTGGGCATTATTATTATTATTCAATGTTGATACTTTGATCGTCTTGATTGTGGTTGATTTTTTCCGATTTTTAACTTATCCCGAAGTACCTAATATTGTCGACGAGAATCACTTTTGGTTGAGATTGTACGGCCAATACATCCTTAACTTTATAAATTTTCAGATGTATGTTTATTCAAAAGATACTTGTGTGCTCATTCAAGCTCATTCAAGTCTGAGACCAGACTGTTTTTACAAGAATGCCGGCCGTCGAAGTGACCGGAAGATTCAACTGTTCATCATTTATTTCTACTCAACTATTTCTTATACGTCAGAGTCATTATACTGCTCCGATGCTGGTTGATGGAGCAACCGACGCTTCAATTATTTTTGTCTACACAATTGTCGAGTAGGCAGAGCGTGAGGCGTGTCTTCGTAACAATACTGTGACGAAGTCTCACCACATGAATTGTCAGACTGCTGGGAAGAGGTCGTGGTTTCCTCAATTGATATCTCAGAGGGGAAGAAAGGCCTCTTCTCTGAGAGCTCAGATTCTCTTTGCTTTGCACCTTAATTACTATGCTGTCGCGAAGGGAGGGAGGTCCAGCCGTCCTAAGTGAATGACTTGATCTTGGATCAGTGATGGCATTTATGAATTTCACGCACGCGATTTGATCTCTACTTGCGTCCATAATAACGGCGCCATACACAACCACCAGCCTCAATGCACGGCTTATCCTGTTTCTCGCGAGGGCTTACCGGCAAAAATTTTTGCACGGTCTGTCCCACCTCACGTAAAGGCTCACGAAATTTCTCGTCGTCATAGAAACGGTAACGTTTCTATGATTTTGACAACAGCCATGCTCCGTTTTGATGAAGAGCTGCTGGGCCCGCTGCTGGATGAACTGCGACAGCCTCAATTTCATGATTTTTCTATATACAGTGCGACCTCTCAATAAGAACGCTAAAGCCCCCAAGGGGAAGAGTTTTTCCGAGAATTCAAGTACCCCCACCAGGCGCGCACTCCACGCTGACTGACTCCTTCCGTCTCTCTCTATCTTTTCGTTTAGGTTGGGCGTTCTTATTCAGAGGTTCGAACGCGAATAACTCGAGCTCAGAGTTCGAGTCAGAGTGTGGGGAAGTGCTTGAGCGAGAAATAGGGGAAGCGTTCTTATTGAGTGGACTCTTATTGGGAGGTCGCACTGTAAATCGTCGATTTCGATCACAACGGTTCCGTTTAGAATTTTTTCCCGTCGTTGACAACAAGAAATAACAATTTTGACACGATAGTAAGTAATTCATTTTTTATCCCCCCACACGCAATCCATCGGTTTGGTCAAATGGTGGATTGTTGCGTAGCACCCAATATCGTTTCTCAACGATCCACCGAAAATAGAATCAATACATTTCTTGCACAAAGACTTTATTTGTTCTAGAACTACGGAATTGTACCCATAGATTTTTCAGAGATTTCAATTGAGAATCAATTGTAATCTTATTAATATTTGTTATGAGACAGTTACTATTTGTGTGGATTAGTCCTACGATTTTGACTATTTGCCCATTTCCAAAGTCAGGGTTATCTTCATACGAAGAATGTGTGATCCGTATCTCTAGCTTGAACTGTCCATCTGTTATAGATCTACTTCCAAACTCTCCCATATCAACTCGATATTTATCACCCAGAGAAAGTTGGTTTTGATGTATCCATGGGTATTTATCAAATTTCTTATTCAATCAATTATTTGTGTTCATCGTGTTAGCTACTTGAAAGCTTTACCACCATTACCTGTGCGCCTCGGCTTGCGTTGATGAAGGACTACTTCTTCATTTTCAGAGCTGTTCGTTCCTCTGCGTTTGATCACTGTTTTGTACCAACTTCTTGATACTCTGCCTTTTCGATCTCTTGAAAATCGGATCAGGAATGATCCCACTTCTGACACCAATGTGACTACGGGTAGACTGCTGTTACTAAAAATCAAGGATTCCACCGAAACGATCTGGGAACAAGTGCGAGAAATCTTTATGACCAGTGACTAGTAATAATAAGTTACTTACTAATATGAGAGTTCTTCCGAAATAATCGTGGTTGTGTTGTTTTTTCCGGAATTCTGTGCTGGATTTTTTTTCGAATGCTTTTTTTGTCGTGACGATGAAAAATGCGAAATTTCTTTGTGTTCTCTATGCAAGGTTTGCGATGAACACACCGTTCTACATAAACCCACAAAAAAAGTCCAACGGAGTTAAGTCAGGTAATTTGAACTGCGCTGCCACGAGACCATCACAACATTTTCACTCTTATTTTCAAAGAACTGGTTTAATCCCACTTATTCATGCACATCATACGAAATTCCCTAACCCCTCATCGGGTATTTGCGTCACCAGGGTGGCAATAACCACATTGTTTTACATGACCCCACGAAAAAAGTCTAACGGTGTTAGATCCCGTGATTCCGACCACGATTCATCCGTTCACTTGACCTTATTTATGCACATGAAGTAAAATACCATCATGTTTTAAGAGCTTTCAGCTTCTGCAGGGTTTGCATTAAACATATCGTTTTACATGACGATGAGCTTTCGAGAAAAAGTCCAACGGCGTTGAAGCCGGAGACCATTCAGTCTATTCAGACTTTTTTTCCAAGTCCCTGGTTTACTTGAATTATTTTTGCGATCAAGCACAATTACGTTATTTTTCATCTCTGAAAAATACTCACACTGATCTGTAAAGTCTCTCGACCGTGCCTCTTCACATATTTTAACCGCTAGCAGCGCTGGCGACTTCTTCGTGGAAGGTGTGGAGCACTCTACACCCTGAATGCCGACCGTGTGGATATTTTACACCCTAAAAGTCTTGATTCAAAGTTAAAATTTGTCAATGGACTTCGAAAAGCCTGTGATACCAACGAATAATCAAAACTACTTCATAAAACTCTGGAAAAAAATATTGAGAAGCGCCATCTGCCTCCCTCCGTCATCAGAGCAACTCCACACTCTGAAATTCCGTAAGTCACCGACTCCAGCCGCTAATTATAGAATTCGAATCAGTCACTTCACTTATATCGATCTTGTTTGTCATCAGAGGATGAAAGTGGGTGAGACTGAAGCATGTCTTCGTAACAATGTAATCAAGTGCCATAACGTGTGGGACGTGTGGGGATTAATAGGGACGTGGCTTCATTAAATATTTCGAATACTTCGTCGTTTGTTGTTAGACACGCCGATTGGCAGCAAAAATATCTGAAAATACGTATCACGTTTTACTTTCGTCATCGAATATGTAATTTGGTTGAAATCCTGTGTATCAACATCATTCAAATGTTTCACTGTTCGACTATGATATGAAGGTCAAAGCTCGCAGTGAGAGTAATCATTACCTGCTGCTATCGCTCCAATGTAGTAGTATAATTCTGTACCTCGTCAATGTTTCATCTATGATTTTATCATCCATCGTACTTTCAGGTTTATCATCGAGTGCGCTTCGACCGGTCGCGCGACCACATAGGTATGTAAGATGTCAATTTTTTCTAGACATCATCACGCAAATCCCCAAGAGGTGACTTGCGTATGCAGGCGTTGATAAATGGCGTTATTTCATTTTTTCATTTTTGGCTTCGATTGTGTGTAAGCACTTCACGCCCATGCAGAAGAAGGTTGGGCGTAAGTATTACGATTACTTCATTATGGATCACGATTGGTGAAATGCTTTGTGATGTGAATGTCCTTCTCTTGGGGAGTCTGACATTGATGTTGGTGATTGGTTGGATATCATTTCAGCAGTAGTCTCGCCTGTTAGGGCAGACTGTTTTTGTTCAGTCGTGATTCACTGTACCTACATCGATCGGATTGTTATCGCACTTCTGACACCAGTATGACATTTTTGTGTGGGTATGGCTAAAAGCCAATAAGGAGACTCTGATATTTCATACATTATGTTTTATTCAACGTCTGATTGTCTCTCAATATTTTTCAATACTGTTATAATGTCAGGAGATGCTGTCTGCTTCACAGTTCTTATACAAGTTCAATGGACCGAACAAAGCGTAAGGGTTGTCTTGGTAACAATACATTGATCACTGAACTGATTGTATTGTTTCTTAATAATTTGAATCATTCCTTTTACTAATTCATCAAAAAACTCAGTCGCTTCGTGCGTTATGAAGTAGCGCGTAATACAAATTTCTACTCGTCGTCATCTTTTATCTCTTGTGTGACGTTTAACGCGTGGTAGGGTGAAGTTCATTTTGCCACAACGTTCTATGTGTACGCATGTTTCTCATAAATCACTCAAGTAGTCAATCAATTTCAGACTGTTTACACTCAGTATTCAAGAACCACACACTATTCACTGTTCTCATAACCTCATTCTCTCCATTCTCAGCTAAACCTTTGGTCCAACCATTCAGTCTACACAATAATTTCTCCGTCAATTTACATGACGTGCCGAACATCTATCCATATCAATATTCATAACGAGCATCCCCCCCCCCCCCCCCCCTCTCCCACCCCCCCATGATAGAATCGTCGGCCGGAACACTCTTCCGGAAGGGGGAACTTATCATTCCGAATCCAAGAGCGGCGTTCTCTTCTCTTTAAAGTAGTAGAGCTGTGACTAGTATTGCGATGTATCTTCTAGATACGACTCCCGACATTTGTCTTCACTCCCAGGATAAACCACGGAAGACCCTGAGAAGGTCGACGAGCATCATTTCTCTTTTGGAACTACCCTTCTTTTCGAGTTCTCCACGTTAGTATTCTTAAGTGTATTGTGCTTACGTGTAACTGAAAATCACCAATTTACACCGATGCTCGGTATTGTGAGCAAGATATATGGCACAAAAAATGTAAATTTTTTATGACGGTAACTTTTAGACGCAATGAGTCCCCTGGGATTAATTAGAGGTATATATAATATAACAGAACGAAAATTTGACATCTATCTCTTCTCGGTGAAGATTAATTCTGTGATGAGCTGCCGTATATCCAAATTATCATGATAATTCCACCTGTGAGTCATTGCGGTAAATCACTCCTGATGATTTTACTTCCCTCTCGCAAATTCATGTACCGTGGACTTTGGTCGACCCAGGCGTGATGGGCCGTGACTCCTAACACAAAAGAGAATTGTGAAATTTAATTCTAACATTCTAATAGAGAAACTGTTCCTTTTCAACTATAGGGGTTCTCCCAATGAGAATGCGAATGCGAATTCAAGAAATGTGATTCGATTATTCTGGTTCATTGAAACACGTATCCTGCACACTCCAACGGGTTATACTAGTGTAACCAGCGTCCGAACGGGCTACGTTTTGGGAATTTATTTCGGAAAAACGACATGTGCAATATCATTAATTCTTGTATATGTTATTGCGTACACCTTCAGGAGTGTGTGTAAATATTTTGACTAAAAAAAAACTTATTTTTCACAAGTCATTCTTGTGATGTTTCACATGCGCGATCGGTTGGTCTGTCAAGACTGTTTTCACAAGAATGTTGGTTGGCGCAGCAACCCTCCATTTTCACTTATTCTAATCATTTATTCCTGATCAGCTGTTTTTACCCAGCCCGCTAAATCTCTTGCTGTCAAAATGACAGCTAACAGCTGATATCTCGTCTCTGCGAGACACTAACGGGTGTCCCCGTAACAATACCTTGAGTATCATCGTATTCGATTGAATCTCTAAAACTGTAAGTTTCCTAATTGTGTAAATAGCCCTCTGCCTGTCGAAGTAGCAGATGATTTCACGAATCAGTAACTCGATTTATTATTATTCGTTGAAATATTTCCTTGAAGACAATATGTTTTGTGTACGTTTCAACCAATACTTTCGCTTTGATAATAATACACATTTTCGGATTTTCCTTTTTCCCTATACTCCCCACAAAGCAACATACAGTCGGCCGTAACTCAATACGCTGTTTTTTAGATGTAAGTACACGAACTTTTTTCCAAGATTGACCTTGCGCTTTTTTAACAGTTGCACATTGCACATGTCACTCTGATTGGGAATTGTTTTCTAATTATCTGGAATGGAATTCCACTATCCGAGCTCATCAATTGTATACTAATTTTATTCTTGGTATTAAAACGTTTTGAACTTCTAATTTACTGGTTATTGTTCGGGCAACTATCAAGTTCTTCATCATTTGAGTTATTACTAACCGGGTTTCATTAAATAGACCATTGTACCGACTTTCAATATCAATTTTCCTAATAAAATCCATATTTTGAAACTCTTGTGTATCACTTTCGTTTGTATCTATACTGAAGGATTGTTTTTTTCACCTTCCATCTTTTGAATATGTCGTCGTTCACATCAAAGACATCTGAATTTATCGGTGCCAGGTTTTCTCTTCCCGTTTCATTTCATTTCTTTCTCCACTGCTTAGGACAGCTCATCATCTAAGCCGTCATTGAATACTGAAACTGAATCAAAATTCGTGATCTTTCGGTTTACTTTTTATTTTTTGGTAAATCTAAATCATATATAACTGATATCATTACAATAAAATCAAGGGCTTTTCAACTTTATTTGATATTGTGAAAAAATGCCACACTCTGTGACGGGTGGTTCTTGGTTTGCCTAAAAAGGAACCTTGAAACCGTTTTTAGTTGATCCTGGTATAAATCCACTCCCAATTCAATGAATTATAGATTCTCTGCAGAAAATTCCTTACGGAAGGGCTCTCATCAACCCTGACCATTGTGAGGATTCGTGGATTTCAGATGACGAAAAGTTAATTCCTTTTTATATAGTTTTTTAATTCTGATAATAGTCTTATTCCAAAATGTTTTCTGTAGACGTTATTGTCGTTGTAATGGAACCTGGAGATGTTTCTAGGATGCGTCGTTGAAGAAGAAATCCTAAAGGATTATTATCCCAACTAGAGATTTCTCAACGATTTCTCAATGATTCTCCGAGTAATGATTGCCAAAATATTCTCCTCAGAATATTTTCCAGAGATTTGAAGAAAGAGAACGGTTGAAAACGATTGACTCTGGTTTATTGAATAAAAGTCTCAAATGCGTCTACTCGTTTCTAACATCTTTCGGGAACTAGAATATTCTCGAAAGTAAGAAAAGCACAAATCAAATTATAAACATAACGCATCTTCTTTCTTCTTTCTTCCAACTCGTCTTCAACTCCTCCTCTTTCATCTGTCCGTGAAGTCACCAAAGAACAATTTCATTCGATAGTCGATGTGTAATGTGAAGTGTTCTCACTGCGATCTTAGCGCACCAGACTTCATAATTGTTGCCAAGTCGAGGATTTACTCATGCTAAAGGGGAGAGAAGAATAACCCTTTTCAACTTACCACCCTTGAACTCGTCTGTGGCGTGGTGATGGTTTGACAGATTCATCAGATGGCGGTCAAAAAACAAAGTAGTTTGATCTAGATGTATTTTCCATGGATATTACTCATATCTAATATAATATATTCACACCGAATACGTATTTACATTGTACCATAAGTTTCGGACGATCATCTTCTGATGACAAAATACTATAACACATTTCAGGCAAAACTATTATATAGAGAAAGGGAGATTTTTATCGACGCAGTTTTGATTTTAATAATACAAAGGCCTTATCGTTGCAGTATGTATCCGCCAGTTTGACAGATTTGACCATTTTTAAATTTTTTATCTCAGAGCTGATTCTCACTCATATCGCCGTGAAAATAAGAAGAAGACAATGTATGTAGCAGTTTCCTCGTCATTCTTTACGTTGTAATGAGAACTTCATTGTGTATCGATCGAAGATGTTTGCCCGTTGGTGAAAGTTCTTATTTGTGAACAACTATTATTTCCGAACTTTTTGGGTTCGAGGAAAATTCAATTATATTTTTTATTCTTCGCGTTGATGGCGGTGGACTTCCACTATAGTACGAGAGTCAGTGACCAAGATTTTTGTCACATATATATCAATGTCGCTAAAACCGTATGGAAGCGATAGATTATAATTGAAAATGAAGAAAAGTTTTTTTTTCCTTATAGGCGACACTGAAAATTTCTCAAAACTGTATTTTCGTAATCTGGGCATCCATACGAATGATTTCAAATGAAAATGAACCGAGCTGCTATGTTACACTTGGGTCAGATTTATTGACATGTTTGACACCCAGGCCCAACGCAACGCGCAAAATGTCTGAACACAAATTTTAGTGATAAAATAACAAAATCTATAATGCCAGACGTGTTGTGACATGGTAGTCTACAAATTTTTTTGACACAGCAGAAATGGCCCCCCGCGAAGATGCTATACTTCTGACCGCTGGTGCCCACCTAGTCGGATTTAGGGTCATCTAATCTATTGATTTAACACAGGTTTAGCCATATTGCTATGTGATATTGTTTTGGTCCCTGGCTCTCGTACTATTAGAAAGCTCAGTAGGTATTCCGAAGTTTAAAAGACGTGAGCGTACCTTTGGAAGTATAAAATGACTTGATGTGCGATCTCACGAGTCCACCAGATTTTTCAGATATGGAAGGTTTCAGCACTTCCACACTTGAAGCTTCGGGGCTGGCTAATATAGCGATCGAAATGTAGATCGTCTTTCACGGAAATCATGTGCAGGATGATGGTCGGAATGTGTTTCCAGTTCTTGTTTCTGATTGCCAGTAATTTATGAGTTTATAATATTTTAAGAAAGCGGAAATAGAAAGGAAATTTCCTGTTTACTCCAGCGCTCCTGTGCTGCAAAATGCTCTGGTTATATGTCAACTCAACCCATCAGACACCGGAATTCACCTCGCCAAATTGTCGCTGAAATCAAAGTCATCCGTGTTATTGCCATTACGGATGTGGGTCCTGAGGAATTTGTAGCACGTGACTTGACTCAATGAAATTTACCCGGTTCATTGACGAATCGATCGAAATCGGGCAGGAAATTTTCATCTAGAAAATCATATAAGTCGAAATTATTGGGTATCTACACATTATGACATTTTCAAACAAACTTTGGTGAGTCGATCGGTGCCATTATCACGAGCGTAAAAGCACTTCTATACTTACGTAATTATACATACTCCGAAATATCCTGATTCTCACGATCATTGCATCTGAATGTTATAAGGGCACCTGTCCGCTCACCACAATAATATGAACACAAATTATACCATCTCGTAGAAATATTGACTGGTTTGTGAATTGTGTGTAGTCCGAATTTGGAAATTAGTCTCAGAAATTAGTCTTGAATAGTCTTAATAGGCGAGTGCCCTCTGGCTCTTAGATCAAAGTCTTACTTTTAGCTGGTAAGTTATATATACATATTTTACCTCGTGCTTTGTACTCGGAAACACCTTGAGAACCATGATCCAATTCGTCGCCATCATTTGGAGGTAGGCCTTCAAATGCATCATCCTTCGTTGGAAATTAGTGAATCTCTACATCAGTGCAATACGCCGACGATTATCATATCCAGTATAATATGTGCTGCGAATAATTCATCCAAATAAATGAAAAACTGTGGTTCAAGAAAGCAGTAAACTTCAGGAAACAACGAGACCTTTCAATATTCAAGAATTATTAGGACTAGTTTCACTTTTCGAGTGTTATTTATATCCCACTTCTGACACCAATTGTGAGGCCAACGAGAGGTAAATTGATGAAAATCAGAGCACACAGCGTGATAACTGAATTTGTCCGAAGTACGAACTGAAACTTCGGTGCATTTTCTGGAATCCACGGAATAGTGACTCTTCAGTTCCTCATACATGTACTCTGCCCGCTCTGATGATACATTCTATTTCCAAGAGAACTACACAACAGTAGGTGTTACTTGAGGATGTATTTATTCCTCCAAGTTTTCCAACCTCTGACGTGTCTCTTTACTCTATGGGAAAACCTTGCACGGAAAACCTAGAGATAGTTGACCGAGCCCAAGATCTCCTTTTCTTCGTCCTTTCGCAAACTTACAACGGGTGCGACGATCCACATGATCGACTTTACAAAAATACCTTGGAGAACGACGAACTCGGGGCGCTGTAAGTTGTAAGGTCTTGTTACAATATGATGGAGGCCTTCTCAATTACTCCGTATAATTTCGGACAACTTCCCGGAATCCTTTTTCGTTAAAACACCGACGTGGCATTCCCCTTCGCAAAACGATGGCTTTTGTCTTACCCACTTTCACTGTCGCGAGTAATGATCACAGTCTTGTCCTGAACAAGACTGCATAAGTACTGTTCGCAGGTCAATTAGATTTCGACTGGGTACCAAATTGGAGGTGAAATTGAAACGAATGGAGGATTATAAATCTTTGTTGAGCAAGCATATATACCTACTACAATGTTGAAGATAGAAGGCAAGTCAGCGAAACTCTTGCGTTTATCCACAGAATTTGAATCAAACAATCTCGAAGTAACATCACGAACTTATGATATTAATATTGTGTATCATCGTATCAAATTGAAATCATTGAAGATCATTGTCAGTATGATATTAGAGCTCTGGCTCGTATTGGATCTTCTTCAATGACAGAAGTGTAAGAGCTATTCACACTGCTTACAAGTCCTGGGATGTGGATATTAAAAACCCCTTGGATCACAATTTATTCGGCACATACTTCACCGAACTTTCGTAAACTACGAGGGATACGTATTACTGACTGAGGATCGGACCAAATTTTCCAGAAATCGAGAGAAATAAAAGCAAAATTTGATGTGTCAAGATGTGGATTCGAAGTCACGGAGATGAAACATGTAGAGCACAGTTTGGGAAAATGTAGCGTTAGACCAGCTTGATATAGGATAGGTTAGGGCAGCAGGAAAAAAGTAATCCAAAATAGGTAATATCGTACAATCATTGAAATATAATGAACATTGAAAAAAATCATTGAGGTATAATTTAAGTGTAGTATGTAATTTATTATAATTACTTTTTATAACACCTGCGTGGAAAGCTTGATTTTCGATGCCTGTGTCTGGTTTGGAAAGGGCCCCTTTTCAGATGAGTGAAAAAACGTAATATTTCTTCACTATCGCGCAGGCGCAATCGTGCATTATCGTCATTATTTCACTAACAGGCATGCGCACATCGTGCATTATCGTCAATATTTCACTAACAGGCATGCGCACTTCAAGCAATCTACGTTTCTTCACTATCACGCACGCGCACTTTGAAATAAGTCAGTCGTTCAGTAGCGCCATCGGTCGGTGGCGACGTCCAAGCGTCCGCGAAGTGGCGCCCCCAGGCGGCAGCGATGTGTCAACTTAGATTATCGCCTAACTTCAGGTTGTTTATGGTCGGCCATTTGCTCAGCTGTCAGATATTATTCGTCTGCATCTCAAATCAAGCTTTCCCGCAGGAGTTATAAAAAATATGGTGTGCGATAAGTGCGGATAGGCGACATCTGCCTCGTGTGAAGTTTGAATCACTCGCTCGGCTCGCACAGCATTCACACTCGTCTCGTGTCATCCCGCACTCGCCTGCGGCTCGTGAGTGAACGACACTAGACTCGTATGAATGCTGGCTGCTCGCCTTCGCTCGTGTTGCAAACTTCACACTCATCGGATATCGCCTTCTTTCCGCACTTATCACACAATATACTATTTCTCATTATCAGAAAAATATCAGTGTCACAGGCTAATATCATAACAAATCATTTAAACACAACGAAAAAAAACAAAATGGGGATTCAAAAGTGTAATAATCTTGCGAGGAGAAAAAGCTGCTGGAAACTCAGGTAGATTCAATTGTAGATAATTTACCAATAAAATCGAAAATATTTACACATCAGAAATAAATGATCAAATATCTGCGGTATAATTGGCCAGCATAAACCAAAAAATACCTGGACCTCATTTTCACCTCGTAGATCTTTTAAGATTGTCAGAAAATTTCTACCACAATGGGAAAGTTCCCTCAGATTAATAGTAACAAACATCCCTGATATATGAGTGGGTGTTAATTGGATACAAATTTTAGGATCTCGAAAAATGATAGAAACTTTTAGCGACTGTGAACAGTGATTGGAAATTATTCAATTTCATCGGAAAACTGTTTATTAATCGGAATAAACAAATTATCGGACGAGACAAGAAAATCTCGAAGCTTTCCTATTGGCTACAATAAATCAAGCATTACACATATTGAGGGCACAATAATTTCTCACAATAATTAAACGTGTTGACATATTTTGACTATCTATTATTAAAAGTAACACGCACACTGATAGGATAGCAGACAGAGCATATTGTGCAGCGAGATATTAGGCTGCGAACGCGAATGCGCGTTTGTAGAATAATGGCCACTTTCAACTCCGAGGATTTAAAAGTAATTCAATTGTACGAACGCGCATGTGCAATTGCAGATTCAGCAACTGACAAGCGCGCGAATCAAATTCGCGTTATATAAAGTGACAGGTTGAATGCCAGTAACCTAGAATACGAATCCAGTCAAGCAGCCAACAAGGCTGGGAACCATTCCAGAAAATCATTAACTCATTTACTCGGGAAAAAAGCACATCGGTTATCAGGTTTAAACCCAGTGCAAGACTAGTCAGCCACAAAGCCCTCCTCAATGTGTTTCACGCATATGACCTGCAAAAATATGAACTCATTTTTGTATACCTATTCATTCAATTTATTCTTCTCGATGAGATCCAACAAGAGTCACTTGATGATAACCCTCCAGTATTCTAGAAAACAGGACGATTTGATGAATTTTCATGTAAAAGAAGACATGATTATCGATGTTTCGAACCGTCTTTGAGTACATTAAAGTGATACGGTACCACTGAGCTTTTGATTATTATTTTAAACAGATTTCGTTACCAATCACATATCTCTCATTCTGATAATCTTGAAGGTCGTCGATTGCTGTTTGAATGCCGATAGCCCTCACAATAATATGATTTGATTCAGAACTTTATCACTTCAGCTTCGCATAGTTGGGTGAAAAATTCCAGAATTCTTTCCAGTGCTGGTAGCAGAACAAGAACCGCAGCTACTTGTTAGTTTTCCGAAAGTTATGTCGACATGGTTTCACTTGCACTAGTGGCTTTAAGCTGAATAGAATTTGCAATTCGGGGAGGGGCTCGTTCATTATTCCCTGGTGCTAATCGACGATCTACCCCTGGTTCCTTGGAGTTGACACGCTAAGTTCATGTTATAACCTATTCATCGTCGGTCATCTGCACGTCTTTTATGATCCTGAGGGACAGGAAGTAAATTGCCTGTGATCCAAAGGAAGTCTAATGACCATTGTGAATGTGAAAGATAACTAAATTTCTTCACCTATGACTAATTTCATCGATGAATCTCTCATTCTATCAACTCGACAAATTCGACATTTTCTCCAGAAAATTGCATTGATTTTTCAAAGTATGGGTTCTGAGAAACCATCACAATAAGAGAATTTCAGATTCTGTCGTTTCTCGTTCTACTCATTCGCACTGATCGAGGAAAAGCAATTTAAATATTAATAAGGCGAATTGAGTAGCAAAAGAGGAAAAAGAATTACTTCCAGCTAACGTCGCTGTCATTAATCATAGTTAATAAATCAGAAGCGAAAGCGACATTTTTCAATTAGCCGCTGATGCACCAAGACTAAAAAGGTATTTTCTTCAGGTGAAGAGAAGGAGGATAATTAATCATGAAAGAATAATTTAGGAGCTTTTTATTTTCCTACGAAAACTTGCAGTCGGCGATCGGTATGTATACACGAAGTTGATAATACCTTGGAAAGATTTTATGAAACTAGAAATGTTTCAAATCGGCGGTAATGTGACTGTGAACTGATAGGTAAATAGCAAACAAATCTGAAACCGATACAGATTCTTTCCGATCGTTTCGTGCTAGCTGATACCAGCTACCATTCACCTACCGAATCGCGATGTACAAATCAATTTCATGAGATTACCGCGCTGACTTGGATTCGGGTGATTCGTGTCACAGCCACACGTTGATCTGTCGTTCGAATGGAAATGAAATACGTCCTGAGATAGAACATTCATTATACTTCGCCGTCTCGTCCTCTAGATCAAATGTAGTAATACCGTTACTGTACTTTCCGACCACAGTCCTATTTCAAAGAGAAAGAATTTCTCAAAGTTGTCGCTCCCCGGCGCCACCAGCGCCCTTCTCACCCGATACTACCCTCATGTGCGCGGTTGAACTGACGCAAGAAGTCACGTCGCTTCTTGGTGATGGTGGAAGGCTGTCAGCAGACCTTCAATACTCCATGTCAATTGCAAGGAGATCCTACATCATTCAGACCATTTATTTAGGCTACAAGCCACTACTTAAGAAAATTTTCGCAGGATAATTGTTCCAATCATATAACGAAGATGATAAATACTTATTATTTGTCAAACTCGAAGTCTTTAAACATCCACATTTGATCTAGAGGACGAGACGGCGAAGTATAATTGATTGATTGAACGAACTTACCTAAGTGATGTTCAATCGCAATTATGCGAGCCGTCTCGTCCGAATAGATCAAACCCACCCTTTACCCAAACTATTGATACCATCAAATCCCAAAATTGGAATCGAATATACCAATCGTTCGAGTTCAACAAAGAAAATCAAGAACAACAATCACCCAAGTTCACGTTTAGCGCGATGGAAAACCGTAATGGCGCACATGAGGGTAGTATCGGGTGAGAAGGGCGCTGGTGGCGCCGTGGAGCGACAACTTTGAGAAATCCTTTCTCTTTGAAATAGGTACTGTACTTTCCGACCTATTCCGACTTATTCGGACGAGACGGCTCGCATAATTGCGATTGACCATCACTTAGGTAAGTTCGTTCAATAGGTACATCGGCAGTGCCGAATAACTGTGTGAAAAAAAAAAGTTCGTTCAATCAATCAATTTTCCTGAAGCTTTTCGGACGGTCTAAGGAAAACAGTTTGATTCAGACGTCGATTAAATACGAATCAATTTGACAGAGATCCGAAAAAGGCAGGTAAAGTGGGAAAAGGTGACGTGTAAGGTGAAAGGTGACTGAGTAGTTTGACCGTGGCAGGAATACAGAGTGTGGCGGTGTTTGACTCGATCTGTACCTGCCACTGAGGGATATAAGCAAGACAGATGAGGTCCTAACCCCCGGCCATTAGCCGTTTCCTGCCTGCTAACTTCGTTCTACCATTAAGACGAGTTAATCAGTAAGTAGCGAGATGCAATGGACTAGTCGTTCTTCGACGTATCACTCGGTTCGGACGAGAGGTTTTTTTTTTCACTCCGAAGGGCGCGATTTTTTTCAGACAACTTACTTTTTTCAGTTTACTTGATATTTTGTCACAGGAATTCCGGAGTTTAGTTGTCTTACATCAACATCTTCGAATCTATGGTTTAATAATATTGTTACAACGGTAACTTGCGAGCAAAGATTCCTCGGAATGAAATTTTGAAAATGAGAGAAGATTACGAATAGTCAATATATTCAAAAAACACATCTTCTGTACGTTTGTTTACTCGACTCTTTGTTACTCAAAGACCTTCATTCATACTTCAACTGTCCAAGTATTTTGGTAAAATGACCAAATGATGTCACATCGGTAACAAATCAAAAGACATGAGTCGTTGGAATGAAATGAACGAGAATGCGAGTTCAAATGTTAAAAAGTCAATGTTGTAACTCCTCGGATGTAGCCGTGCTACTGATAAAATAAGGGTCCTCCCGAAATGATAAAGGCGACACGTGAGATAAACTTCAAGGTTTCGAGAAAGTGTGTTTATTTAGCCAGTAAATATACGTGTTCTCAGTTTTTTCATATTTTCAGTCATTTTCAATAATTCAGGTATTTCATCAAGAGACTCGGTAGAGTCTCTCGCCAAGTACATTAAAAAAAAATTTTGGTAAACGCCGCGCGTAGACTCACCGAGTTTCAAGAGAATCGGTAGGGTCTCGCGCCAAGTACATTAAAAAATAGTATATTGTGCAACTCGTGGCCAAAAATGACGATTCCGAGTGAGTGTGAATGTAGCCACACGAGCCGAAGGCGCGTGCGGATATCACACGAACTCAGAATCGTCATTGCCCAGGAGGTGCACACGATATTTTTCCCAACAAATATGTAAAATTTAGCCGTCTGTTGAAAATGAACAAAACTCGCAAACCCTTTCCCCACTAGTGGAGAAATGAAACCATTTCTCAACTAGTGGAGAAATAGTTTGCGTGTTTCCTCATCACCAGTGGTCAGAAGTAGTTCTGGGTCACTAGTGGAAAAATGATTCTTCATTTCCCAATTCATTGAGAAACAGCGTCTTTTGTTCATTTTCAGCAGACGGCCAACCGCCTATTTTTACATATTCGCTGGGAAAAATCTTTTTTTTTTTTGAACGACCCCATTTTCGTCTCCTTCATCGTCACCGTCCAGCCAGACTTTTCTCGCAGCTATGAGCATAAAAATGAGGGAAGAACGGTCTCTGCTCTAGAACCACTGAACTATAATATAACTGGAACGCTGGCGGCATAGCTCGGTATACGGCCTGGCTTTCCGGCGAGAGAGAGGGTTCACGGTGTCCCTGCTATCTCTCTCGCACGGCGTACAGTCTTTCAAAAAGTTAATTCGTTGTTCATACAGCCCTTTACCTTCTGCTTGTATTATGATGTACACAACCTATACGCAGACTTACATTAGCTCAATTATTCAAACTTTATATACTCTTTACTAAATGTTGAGAAAATTTTACTTGGAAAATATTTATCCGGTAGTAGTGTACAGTACTGGTAGTGTAACTTGTTTTTCGTGTATCCTCATAACCTGCGACTAATCATAACTGAAATTAATCGCGAATTACGTATACGTGGACATAAGTACTGAAAAAATACGTATTCAATTACTCCTTTGACGTGTAAAAGTATATTCATGGATGTTACATCAATTTATGAATTGTAAATATAAATAAGTTGCAATAATATTGGTGTAAATGTAAAACAAAGTAAACAGTTAAAATCAGCCGGATTACATTTCAGCTGAGACTGTCCGACGCATGCGCAGTAGCTGATAGAAAGAGACAGCAGGGACACCGAGAGCTATCTCTCTCGCCGGAACCCCCACCACCGCCGCCAGCGTTCCAGTTATATTATAGTTCAGTGTCTAGAACTACGCCGAGAGCAGACGACTATCTCGAGTTCCACGAGTTGGTTCCCAGGTGGCGCGGTTCAAGTACCTGGCGGTAGCCGCCAGATGGCGCTCGTGACGGCACTGTTAGAATCACGAGTTAGATCGAATCGAGAATTTGAACAAGCCGCCATCTTTAAACGTAACAGATCGAGAATCGATTGCCCGAAGACTGCTAGCTATAGCGTGTTCATCACTGATCTCTATATAGTGTTCATGGAGTAGAAGGAGACATATCTTGAAAGAAAAATGTGTCTCACGATATAGGGGGCGCTACGAACGAGTCTGTACCGCAGAGATCCGGGCTGACGTGAGCGCGCGCACCAGATACCGCGTAACCCCCATCCTCTTTTCTGCGTAACCATAGTGACCATGGACATGGCTACGTGTATGACGCGCGCGCCTACGTCAGCCCGGATCTCTGCGGTACAGACTCGTTCGCAGCGCCCCCTTTACCGTGGGATTTTACGACCACTTTTAGAAGCCTAAACGTGGGGAGATATGTCTCCTTCTACTCCATGAGCGTGTTGCCTTCGGCTGCTGAGTTTGACAGCTTTGTCGCTAAACAGAGACATTTCATTCCACTCGTTATCACTACGTGATATTCAGATAAATGATGTGATATGAGAATCATTATCAAGGAAGAGAAACAAGATGAGCTTTGAAGTATATATTCGGCTCTTACATCGTATGGAAATTGCGAGCCAGTTCCATGGAAACATCAAGTTATGAGGTTATCAGAGTCAACCAGTTAGAGTAATCACACAGCCTTCGGTATATTGGTCGTGCATAAAATATGTGAAATTCATTATGCGTCAGAAGAAATCGGCTTAGACCAGCTTATAATACTTTGTTCTCCATTTGTGGCTAACCATCCGATAGTATTTCTCGCTCAGTGAGAAAATTCTCACGATGTAAAATAACACGCTTTATTGGTTATATGTTCATGATTCAGGTGCTAAATATCAAGGGACTTGGTAGAGTCTCGAGGTAAGTACATTATGAACAAAAAAATTGTGCGGGCCTCAAAGAGTCTATATACCTGAGAGGTCTCGATCCAGATAGACTATTTCGTGGACGAGCTATTTATATATTGATTGATATATTGACGCGTCTTGAAGAAGCAGAGGTATCTCCGCGGGCAGCTTAGAGCAGACGTAACCCGGAATACACTTTGAGACAAGTATAGAGGTCCGTCACACTTCATACACAGTTTTCTGAGTAACATTTCAGTTCTGGACTATCCGTCGAATACGTCCATTCCCTCAGGACTTGACGATATGGTCAATTGTTTCTTTGCTTTGGTTATAGTTATCGCACGCCTACACTTCCAGCATAATGGAGAAAATGTGTACGTTGCGGTATGCTCCGGGGATTTGATTCGATGACTCAGCTCTCAATTTTTACATCGCGGTACAGTTATTAGACTGCTGGAATTACACGACTTGAAATCATTAGGTTCTAAGAATACCTTGGTGGACCGGATGGAACGGACGAATCTTGCCATGCAATTTATAACAGAATTACTATCTTGGAAGACTTTAGTAAATGAATATCGATACTTATTTATACACTGATCTCCAGATTTCCTTAGTATACAAATTTCTTAAGCTTTGATTTGTAATGAGCTGTGACTATAATCCTGCCTGTAAGTAACTCTGCTGTTGCCTCTGCCAAGCCCGGATGAGAAAGGAAGAGGAGGGCCGCGCGCAGGGTATGTTGCGGATATTTAACTCTTTCTCGAAATTCATGCTCCCAATTTTTCTCCTTACCAATTATGAAAACCCAATCGAGTGAGCGAGCGTAGCGAGCGAACGAGCTATATGGTTCAATTTGATTTTTTTTTTTCTTTTTTGTACTTGGTAGCTGTATTTTATTTCAATTCTTTTAGAGAGATTTTTTTGAAGGACGACTTTTGTTGAAAACGAATTTTTGATGGAATACTTTTTTTGGAAGACGAATTTTGGTTGGTGGGTATTTTTGGAGACAAATTTTGTGTGGAAAACTTTTTACGGTGAATATACCTAACCCGCGCTTATTTCCACTTTAAAATGAACCCTGTTTCTGCTTTCTGTTCTCTTACCACATTTTTCCTAATATTCCGAAAACTTTCATTTTAATTTGTCTGGTAGAGTGAGAAAGCCATTTAACTAAAAAGTATACAGTGCTACCAACCAGATTAGAACAAACGGCCACCGAAATGTACAAAAGTCGTTACCATGTGATAAAAAAAAAACAAAAAAAAAAAACAGAAGGCTGCAATTTTTCATTGGGGTAGACACACTTTTCAATTCTGAGCGTCATTTGAGGACTGAACAAAAAGTAATTTCCGATTACACGCAATCATCTCCAGTGTGTCGGATTCGCTCGGATCTCCGCTATCGGTGATATCGACATGTGTACGATCGCTATTCACTCGTGTTGGTGTTTGCGGGGTGAGAAGTCATTGTCATGTTTGCCCACGGCGTTCCATGCCACTCAACCGATTATTAACCCAAGTATACCACTTGAGTGGTTCCTGCGCATACCTACATGACGTGCTTGGGGTCCACACGCCTCCTGTATCTGCCCTTCGCTATACCCTGAAATTCTAGCACCCCATAACCCCGCTGCGCCCCAGCCCTTAAGCCCTTCAGCACTTCACGGCATATCTTGCTTCTTGGTGTTGTATTCGGGCACGTTCGTCTTCGCACATCCAGAATACGTAATACCGACTGCTACGGCTACGGTTCGAGCTGAGATTTACAGTTTATACGGGGCTGAAAGTATGAAGTAAAAAAATTCTGCGTGAAACGGGAGAAAAAGTATAGAGTGAAAGTGTCTGTCAGGTGGAATTACGAAGCCATTCGTTTAGAGTATAGACAGTCCATTTTTCACTTCTGTTTTCTGTTTCTCTCTCTCTCACCATTTTTTTTCGATTTATTGATTTTTTTTTTGTCATTGGGACTGAACCAATCGTAAATATACGCGACAATTTATACTAGCTCATAGTTATTGTTGTAACAATTAAAGCAAAAGACCGGCGTGTATTACTCATCACTCGCTTTCGCACGAGAGTCTCGAGCAGTTGAGTGAGAATCCAACGAATCCCTCGCTTGCACGTGGACCGATCAAACTCTTGGCAACGACTAAAATATTTCAACCAGTTCAACGAGCATACACTCGTCGACCCTCTTCAATTTGTCTCCTAGCTTGCTGCAAAAACTGACCGAATCCAACAAGTGTGAAGCAAGTCTTCATGCAGATTACTCATTGACCGACAAGAGCCGAGGAGATTTATTTTCCGCACACTGATTGCGATCGAGCCCACAGACTCAGTAAGACTAACATGAAAATGTCTCGCCATCACTAGACTGGAAATCTTGCACACAAAAAAGCTAAGGGAATATCCGGGCAGGTGTGAAATCCAGGTAACTGATCGCTGACCTGGGATCGAGGGAAACCACGATAAGTCCGCGAATTCGAATTAGCAACAGTTAATGGCTCTAGTCGAGGCGTTCGCAGACGGGTAATATCGGTTTAGCACCGGTGTATTTCTGGTGTAGTGAATGGATTATCTCACTATTTGATCATGTATTAGGAATTTCTCGACTGTTTTAGAAAAATTAGGAATTAACTTGTGGCATGGGTGTAACAATCATGTTTCGACATCCAATTTGTTTATTGAGACGATGCTTCGACTGGACGACGGCCAGTCTTCTTCACGAAACGTCATTGGACGACGCAACCTGTTCGATGCAGTTATGTCCACGCACAGAACTTAGTTGAAGGTCATAGATCCTATAATTTTCAATTTCGAATTACCTAAGCATCTCGTTTGAGTTTGACAAATTAGAGAAATTTCCGGACATCTGCGCGCCAATCCTTTCATGACAAACTCTGATAGCCAGTCATCACATCGAAGTTCACAGCGACTTCAACTTGAACGAATATTCAAGTTCAGATGTTGGAGATTTCAAGTCGGACTTGATCAAATTTCAAATCATATTCGCACTCCACGCCCCGTGAATTCTATTGATCTATTATTGCACAGTTAGATAAAGAAATTTCAACAGCCATGTGTGAATATGAAAATAAATATTTGGTTATTTGATGGCAAGGTGAAATTTATTCAATGAAAAAGTACCCCGCGTGAAAGTTATTTTCAAACTCGCACGCAAGCAGCAGTTGCGGTACACCGAAGTTTCGAGGAACTTGAGGAATATTTCAGACAATTGGCATCAACCAGCTGAATTCCTCATTTTGAGATGGCTTCGAATGAGAATTCCCATGTATAGGTGAATTGGATCTCGAGAAATGTCCTGGTTGGCTTTGATCCGGTCATAGCAGGTACTAGTAATTTTAGACCATGATACACGAAGAATTCAAGCAGTTTAAACCAATGCGGTACAAATCCCTAGGAGACTGTGACTTTTGACACTGTGATCATTATCCGGACAGTATATTAAACGAAAACAATATGAAATTGATAAATTTCTGTCTTTCAGGAACTACTGGGTTGCATGATGCGTGCTATAAGAGAATGGCCGAGGTATGAGCAGAATGGTATCCGTTTCGCAAGCTTCTGTTTTGTATCGGATATGTTTGGGATTCGATGCATACAATTACATGTAGTGAAATCGGTCTATTTAGAATAAGGGAATCCTCTACAGTATTCAGCTTACGCGGAAATAAAGTTGTTTCAGAACTTTTATCTTCCGCAGAACCTCGATACAACCGTAAGCTGTTCCTTCTCCAGATCCTTGAACAACCTCGTCATGATTCAATTATCTGGCTGCATCTTCGCAAGGGTCACCGTACGTAAAAAGTTCGGTATTTATTTACAAATTCTCGATAGGAGCAAGTTCTCAAGCATAATTTTTAATGGTGCTGTCGTACGTAGACTGGAGCACTGAACTCGGGCTATAGAGGCTAGGTGGGATTCGTAGATCCATGGATAACGAGCTTTGCCTATCGCTCCGCTCCGTTGCCTGTTACCGCTAATGAGCTACCGTTCTGTTTTCCCCTTTCTATACGTGTAAAGCAACTCAGGAATCAGAATGCGACGCCACACCGTTCACTGCGGAGACGGCTTTACATCCCCAGCGACTATCCGAAGGCGTCGCTTCTAAGCTACAGAAATTTACCCCATACAAAGGTGCGTGAGTTTGCGGATTCTAATAGTTTCGACTCGACTCACGTCACTTCACTCGGTGGTGAATTTACTCAACAATTAATTAACGCACATCCGGGAGGATGAGAAAAACTGATATCAAGAATTCATAAGAAATCCTTTCACGATATTCAATTTTTGCCTGTGTTTGTAATTCGTGGGACAGACTACACGACGTTCAACTGTATATATTGACGATACGGTGAATTTTCACAGATTCAAAAGCGAAAAATTCTTCGGGGAAATAATTATAACACAGTATACGTGCAGGAAAATTCCTGGCGACATGAATGGCTTCGACTAAGTGAAGGGGAATCGGCGCCGCTTGTCGATTTTTCCCCGCTTCGAATTGGGCTTTATTGATATCAAAATGACTTGTCATTCTTATCCGGCTGCTGCCTTCGTATGCCTGGACGAACACTCGCTGGTATATAATTGATTCCGTTAAAACGGATTATCTCACGTAGCGAAGCGACGTAAACCGAAAAGCCAATACGTCATTGTGTCCCCGGCGGCAACCGATTTTGTCAAAAGAACCAAGCTAACGCGCCAAAGTGTAGCTCTATGGGGAAAAAAACGCGACAGACGATATTAATCATAGCGGTTTCGAACGAAAAATCAATGCGGCGAGGGTCGCCAGAAATTAGATATTACACATACCATACAATTCCTGCAATCAGCAACTGCAGGATTCCAGCTATCTCAAAGCTTTGTAATTTCTCGGGGCGAAGCTAACTTTCTAACGTTCTTTTGGCCTATTTCTTCACCTCTTTTTTCTAAATCCTGCTCTAGATTGGTTTCGAGGAACGTGCGCGAACAGGACGTGCCTTCGCGTATTTATATTGGGAACTGAACAGACCTTTTTGCTTTCCAAACTCCGGTAAAGAAAGATGCTCCAATTATTAATTCTCCCAAAGTAAATATGAAATTCATGTGGTTGTTTTTCAGAGACATCTCTGAATCGAACAAAACCGGCAGTAAAGTATCAACGCCAAAATGAATTTCAGCAATTTTCAACAAACGAGAAGAGTATTCTCTGGCGAAATTTCTGATTGACCCCTGTCATCGATACTTACCTGAGAATCGTTGGACAAAGCTTGATGACTAGGGGGTAGACCTCATGATATGAAGCAGTTCAACGTTATCAGGGTCGTAGGGGTTCACCCACTTCAAGGGTTCAAGGCGAGGTGCAGGTGACCCACCTGTTTGCCCAGTGTTGGTGTATTCCTTTGAAATTTGCACCGGATCGATAATGTACGGGCATGAAATGACGGCTTTTGTACAGACGATCCTCATTCATTAGTCGGGATCAAATGTCGACCAAGTTAAAGGGGAACAGTCGAATTTCTACCCCCGTCGCACGTACGCATAATGAAAAGGCATTCCCTAAATCTCAACCCTCATCTTTTTGCGCTCGTTCATTTGTCACTGGGAAACGCGACATATGTCTACAAAGAAGATATGGAAAAAGGGAAAAAGAAGAGCCGTGAGAGGGGTCGTGAGACGAGGATCATCTTGAGCAAGGAAACCTGGTAGGTATAGCATTATCTACTTGAAGTTGATACGTCCAGGCGTTTCACCGAGAACTTGAAAAATAAGGCAATTTATGAATGGATTTTATACCGGATACGATACCGCATCAAAATTTTAACCACCGTATCTTTCCACCACGACTTTTAATTCCATAGAAAACGTCAACTTCACAAACACTATGTTCCTCATTCGTATAATATCGCCATTGGTCCCAGGCATGATATCAACGCCGTTGAAAGCGTTGGCTGGGTACAATTACGGAATGATATATCGGTATTACGTTACCGTTCAGATAAAAACGTCCTGTTATATGTTATAAAGAGCCTCCTGGGACTCGTCATCTTTTCGGCGCTTCGAACCTGTGTCGCACAGTTAATGTAAATTGATACACGCATGTTGCAAGCCAGCCGTTTAGAAAATAACATGATCGGTAAGTAGAAAAATGTTTGGGATTTGATTTTTAAATCGAAAATCTTTTGCGCTTGTTAAGTATCACAAGTGTCTGGCACGGCAATTGGAAGTCCAGCCAGGCACTTGACATTTTGACACATCCAATTTTCACAGGTTTGAACTGTCGTCTGCAGGCAGTCTAATAATTCTGTACCACCATTCGGTACACGCATTTGTAGACTAAAGTAGCCGACAAACCTAGGAAATTGTTTCTGCACCGTCGAGAGTGGTAGGTTGTATATTTGTAAGCAATTCCATTCATGCTTCAGCGTACTGTAGATTTTTCAGAGTCAGAGCATAACATGTTGAACATTCACAAAATCACTGTATACCTGTAGAATTAGTCTGATAATGCGACTGCGCCATTGTGCATGCATACCCAGGCACATAGTGTTTGTCAACTCAACGTCAATCGAGTACGGAATATTTCTGATGTAAATGAACCGGGGCTGGCACAACGTGTTAGAGATAACTTGTCAAACTGTGGCAGGGCAATACAATCAATCAGATCAAATGATATTCCGTGGACAGCAACTGTAATTAGACTCTGAACAAGACTTCGTGCAATACGTCATCTCTGTGCAGCCAGTTGGGATTCACAGAATTTACTGCCGATGACAAACTGCACGGGCATACCGCGACTTTCAAATTATCAATTATCAGGAATCACCGTAATGGCTGACCTCGTAAGCGGATGTTCATGTGATCTCATCAAGATATGGAAAGATAAGAAGAACTATGTAGAAATAATCGGAAGAACAATTCCGCGGGATGTGAGACGTTGTTGCCGGTTGACTTTGTTGACATGTCCTAAGGTTTTGTGGCTAGGGGAGGAACGATATTGAGCGCAGGCTTATCTCGGGCTTTGTTTTTATCCAAAATTTAGGAGAGAGGATTTTGTGCAAAAATAAGAAGAAACTTGTAAGGCAGTTAAGGGTCGCGGAGCGCATCGACGCGTGGGTTACACGCGTGAATATTCAGGCATCACCCCGTTTCAACGCGATAAACTTTTGAGGCGGAAACCTGAAGAATCTTGGTGACACGGGGATTTCTCGCGGGAAATCACACTTTTGTGAGTCAAGATCACACAGCTTGTAACGACACATTCGGCTCCCCGGTTACTTCTCAGATCTCCTATACCACGCTCGTGTTCAATCGCACCAGCTTTGATCTTAGAAAAAAAGTAGAACATATCATTGCAATCCATTTGCGAAACATTAACGTAATACCTCGGTAAATAATTTGATTTAAAAAAACTGGGGGTGTATTTGAGTACTTGCTTATAAAGGGTCGTGTTTCTCTCGAACCCGTTCAATGTAATTTCCCTGCAGGCGCCATGATGTAGTTGCATCACAATCTTGTTACCTGAAGTTATCCGCTAAAGACTTTACCGAGGAATGTGAAATTTGCATTCAAATTTTTAGATTAAACCTTGACTCGTGAATCAATTTTAGATGCTACTGCTGCATTACTGCTACTTCATCACGGAAGGCTCTGAAATTATTTCCACACATTTTCAATATGAATGATTTTCTTTCCTTTTCGTCTTAGCCAGCGCAGTAACGCCTGTCAATTATTGCCAGTCAAGCTTCCCCTACCTTGAAAAACCTCTCGGTATTCATCATCTGACAGTGGGGTATAAAATAGGGGTGAACAAAGCGAGGTTAATTACTCAAATTCTTTGCCCATCTGATAATCTAATTCAAATGGCGAATGTAATAAATCATGAAAATGGAAGCTGAACGAGAATTTCAACTTTTTGGTAGAGGGTACCACGCGCTTTTGCGTTCTTTGAAATGAATGTCTTTCGAATCCTTTATAGCTGATCTCTGAATATACTAATTGCTATAATTTCTCTGAGTCGTCATTACAGAACTTAGGTGTTTGTAAGAACTCTCGGTAAACTGTTTACCCGTCTGTCTTTTATATCGGCGTACTCCAATAAAGATAATTTGAACTCCAACTTCTTCAATTATGACGCGACTCATTTCTCCCTCTCTTCACGGAAGAGGCCTCCGAGATCGCATTAAACTCTGCCTATTTTTTGTAACCTCATCTCCACTTCCCACGTCAACCCTTCGGAGTTCGGACACGAGTGGGGCACCATTCACTTTGTTTGTTTCGGGGACGAAAATATATCTCTGCGCTTCGCTTGACAAAACTAAACAAACTAAAAGGATCTGGGATAAAAAGGAAATTAGTAGACTAAACTTGTTGATGTAATAAATTAATGCGATTAGGGTAAGACTCCGAAGTTTCATATAAAATTGTCTTTTTTTTTTAAATTTTTAATCATTCTGGAAAAAAGGCAATTTCGGTGCAATATAATCTTTAAGCTTGGTTTCTCCAAGAATTTTTCAATAAAATTGATGTACATGGTGAGAAAGATCGTTTTCAACGCCATTGTGCTTTGAATCGACAGTATTTCATGTAATACGACAGTAATATCTTCCACAATATCGTCACAAAAATAGAAGAATAAAACACTGAATTTCCGAGAGTATGTTTCAAACTCGTTATTTATTCAGGAATATTTTTATTGCATATTAAAATTAAATCTTAATTACGAAACTAATTACCTATTGAGATAACAAACGAATCTGAATGGACTGATTTTCAGAAAATCAAATCATAACAATAATAAAAAAAAAATTAAATTGGTTCGAAGAATGAAAACAATTGAGCCCCTTGGCGAACAAACAACGAAATTGAAAAAAAATCCACTCAATAATCTTCGAAGAGGTTTGTCCTCATCTTCGAGGTAAAATTGAAACCTTGTGTACTGCCTTATACATACATCGATGCTATATTAGGGTTATTAAAAAAAAGTGAAAAACTAAACACTCGAATCACAAGAGAAAGAACGATCGATGAAGAAACGGACGCTGACAAATCGTTACATTTCTTTTTCTAGACATCAGTTTCGGGAGGTTGATTTCTAGTCCTTCCCTCTTCGAGCCGTTAGTCGTAAAGTGTCAGATTATCGAACTGAGTTAGAGTTAAACTTACCCCAACAAGTTTCCGGGAGCTTCCGTAGAGACCACAACTCTTGTGACTCGGACATATCGCACACCATACTAGACCCAGCGACGAATCCACGCCGGTCCACGCTACCCAAGTATAGACAGAGCTTCGATGGAAACTTTTCACCCCTATGGAGCCAAACGCATTCGTCCAACGCGATGTCCTTGTGGGTTGTGACCCGATGTGTCAGGCAATTAACCAACGGAAGAATTTTTCCAGTCACGCAAAAGAATCCCCCAAACAGTTCGAAAGCTATTTCCACAACGTTTTGAACCGGTGGCTTTATAATCGAGTCGAAGGTAATATTAGGCATTATAGGCATTGAAAATGCTTCTATTTTGGGGTATTTAGAAAGTGTAGGTGTTGGGTATGGGTGTCCGATCGGCAAATTTAACATTTTGAGCAACAGATGTAACGTTTTATCGTCACGGGAGTCGGATATAGAAGGCATGTAAGGTTTGAAAGTTTTTTGTTTTAATATGAACAAGAGAATCGGATGTGTATTATGGTCAGTTATTCCGCGAGTCATGGAAGCGAGTACGTGAAAGACGTTAACTGATGCCGAGCGATCCAAATTATATTGCAAACACAAATCGGATATCAATGACGGGAGTAACGTTGAGTGTAAAAAACCTAGAATTTCTGAGCTTGAAAGAATTAAATTGTTTCGGGAACGTGAACGTAAGACACAGTGCATAAAAAAACATAAAAGTTCAGCGGAACGCACTCAAAAATTTATGTGAAAAAAAAAAATTAAAATGAATGAAAAATCATAAGAAACATTTTCAATGTCTAAGATTCTTGCCCCACGGGTAAAACCTGTAGATATATTATGACTTCATGTGTCACGATGTGATTCCTAGTTGCCGCTGCGTTCAATTTCAACGATAAATTGATACTTCATCTAGAATATGTCGATATGGCCAGATGGCCATTCAACTTTTTGAAGTCAGTGCTTTGATCAGTGCTCGTTGCCTGATCCGTAATGTGTTATCGACAGGACTGGCTTTGGCAAGTGGAAAAATGACCAGTTTTCGTTATCGATCGCAACAAAACTACATGGATGCGAGTGCATAGATATCAACACATTTTATTAATAACAATTTACATCAAAAGTTAACATAGTAAAAAGTAACTGTATATTGGTTTGTGTGTGTGTGTGTATTATTACTTATGTCACTCCAATAAAAATGATCCACCTATCTACACCATACATAGTAACATACATAAGTGGAAGCCCTAGGTACTAGGTTGACATGGACGATGTGATCGGGTCAGTCAAGAAGCTACCTGCTCCAGGATACGACTGCTGCCAGGAATGGCAAAAGAGTGCCGATTCGCATGATACTCCGTTCGTTGCATCCACTTGATTCTGCAAAAGGAATATCAACAACGTTTCGCATAAATTTCAAGTATTTTCTCCTTCGTACTTTGATAGTGTGTATTATACCGATTAAATCTACCCTCGGTGTGCATGTATCTGTGGGTAAATAGGAGCTCAAAACACCCCACTGGCTTCAGTAAACAATTCTTGCATTCGAAGCTCGCGGAGTCTGTGTAGTGGATAAACTGGGAGTACTAGAGAAGGCACGATCCAATGCAACTGTATTCGACATCGCGTCGCAGCTTTTGCCAAAGTCTGAGGGCTGGGTTGAAAACAAGAACACCGTCTATGAGAGACGCGCAGCGTTTGGACCAAGAGTAAACAAGTTAATTATTGATAAATTTACGTAGCGTCAAAGTGTCTACGGAATATATTGCACGTGGATAACTTTGAAGTTGATTGCAATTAAATATTATACGAGGTATCGCGCCGTGATACCCTATGTATCGTACGCGTGTTGTGAGTAGTTAATAATGTCACACACATGTGATAATCATTCTTGGATTCATTGAACCCCGGCGGATTAATCTTGTCAAAATTTGACACTCATATCCGGCAGCTGAGTTTCATAAATCTCACTTTATATCCCATTCTGAAGGCTCTATTGGGATTAAAGGAGTGATTACTAAAGCCGGTGGATCTTTTGCGCAACATTTTTCATTCATATCAACGAATCTCCTCGAATATAGATTTGAAGTGTGTGGGCTGTAGAACCACGTTCATACGATATCGAATTTCATGTCTGTATCCTGTTGCAAGAGTGCCACCAAATCCCAAAACACTCGTGTCTTATCAATGATTTCATGCCGTAACCATTTCCACAGACCAGTTTCAGAACAATTCGTGACCACTAAGGCAGGACTATGTACATGCTTCGTGAAATCAGCAGTAAAGTTTTCTCTGATTTGATTCGGCACATCTTGGGTAAAAATCATTCCAATCCAAACCCATCCTGGATCGATACTCACACTAACATCTCCTGTCAGACCTTACCCTCCACTAAACAACCATGTCGTTTTCGGAACGACCTAGTCTGAGTCGCCACAATCACTACGATGTATCAGATGATTCACTATGAGTATGTGTAGATATAGTGGGGGGCCTTGAGTGACAACTTTATGTCTGTATGCCCGATTATGCAGATCACGTCTTCAGTGGTGACCCAAGGGCCGTTGGCTCAATCCGTCGAATGCAAAAGCTGTTTTCGTAACCGTAGGATAACAATCAAGGAGAGTGATTTTCATTTACATTGTGGCCTCAGCGAATATCTGACAGAAAATGCACGAACGTGTCACATTCGAGTGTATAGAGCGTCTGAGAGTGGTTTGTCGATAACGAATGGCGATAAAAGGCTTCCTGATCTTTTAAATCGAATATATTTCACCCCAGCATCAATAAGTGACCTGCTTCGTAAAAATCGACCAATTTCATGAGAAAATTACTGCGGCGTTCCCCGATGATTGGCTACGCATTCACTTGCCCCATTTATCTGTTGATCCTGTTAAATCCGAGCACTGATAAAATCAGGAATCAAATATAGTCTTCAAAACTCAAAACCCGGAAAAGTTACTTGATTTTATTGCACCGAATCCTGAACCTCTGGTCTCGGCTCCCCTACCCCATGGACAAATACCAACAGCCGAGGGAGACGGAATAATATGTGTATGCGGGCAGTCGGAGAAATATGAGCGACATAAAGGGAGAAAATATGCGGAGGGAAGGGAATAAGAATTACTTCTCGAATCTCGAGTAGACATGACTCACGGCGTAAGTGCGGCGAGGCGTCTCCAGTGATTGATGCAATCAGGGGTGTATCTTCGGCAACAACCAACTCAGCTGAGGCTGTGTAGATGCTTGGTATTGCTGCAAAACAACGCAGCACAAACTTTCCATCCTTAAATATGTCTCCGGACGTCTTCAGACGCAGAGTCGATTCCGTGGCTTGGAGATCGCCGTGGCCCAAGAGCCGAGACCACGTTTTGTACGGTAGGGTTGTCCCGTTCAACTGCAATTACAGGGGTCCAAGGATGTGTTTATAAAATAATAGCAATATCATTTAGGCAGCCTTCGAATTTACCGTGTATCCGTGCTCAAAAAAAAAAAAATTTTTTGGTTTGAACTTTTGGAAATTCAACGACAAATTTGTGGCTAGTGCCTCAAAAAACCTTCGGACACCAATTTCAATCAATATTTGAAGATTTCCGCACGGAAAAATATCCATCAAATTATGTGCAGGAAGCAAATCAATGATTCACACGTTGTAAAATATAGGTTAATACCTGATATGAAACCAGTCAGCTGATAGTCTGTTATCATACAATGGACAGTTTTTTCCATCAACGACGAATCAAATCAGCACCCGGGACCCTCATGAAGTTTTCTGGATGGAATCCGCGTATGAAAACGCCGTTTTTTCGTCAATCATTTTTCCGTTCTAATTTTCATGAAAAATGTACTTATCCGAGGTTTTCATTTGTAATTTTCAATTAGAATACGATTCGAAAAAATTGATGGATTCTTTTACGTGCAAACTTGTCAGTTATATTTCACGTGTCTAATGGCATAAGGACGTAAGCGCCATTATACGACTTTTTTTTGTTATTATATCCGTTGATAATAAACGTTGAAATTTAATATTGGGTCAATTAAAAGCAGAAGGTCGTAAGCACCATTTTTTTTTTTTTAATTGGCTCTTACAACCTTGTGCTATGGTATTTTTTTTTCTATGAATTTTCGAAACGTCGTCGATTCCGATTTTTCTTTGCGTTTCACGAGTTTTTACAGCTATTTGGAAAAATCATGAAGAATAGGTTTTTAAAAAAAACTGGCGCTCACGACCTTTGGTTTTTTACCAAATTTTTCGAAACGGTCGTTTCATCAATTTATCTTAGGTATTTTCGTGACTTTTTGGTTCATGCGAGTGAAAATTTAAAAAATTGACGCTTACGACGTTCTGACTTTACGTTTTTTGGTATTTTCCTTAAAAATTGTAATGAAAGAACGACGTATCTGCCCAACATACCTTTTGCATTTACATTTATCGATCTCGTAATTTCATTTGATCTATACGTTTTGACCATTTCCGGACCGAATGGCGTGAAAAAAATATATGACCTTTTGCCACCAAAATCGCGTTTTTTGCACTTACGACCTTATGCCATTAGACACTCGATTTATATTCATAATCATGATATATTGTACAACATTAACATAATAACAGAGGGAAAAATTCATTGTTCACTCTTCACGGAAAATAATTGTAAGAAAATGTATTGATCATTCAATATTTTCTTACAATCATCTTTCCTTCTTGAATTTAAGAAAAATAGGTAATCGATAAAATATAACAAAAATCAAAAAATAGATTGAACAATTTTTCTGGCGGAAGAGTTAACCCTGTTTTGACCACCAGGTGAACTACACTTGTTCTATCTGCCCCGGCGAGATACAAGAATTGTTTCACCTAGAATCACTCGTTGAATTACTTCATTTCGGAAGTCACTGAAAATCATAAGGAATTACAATTCAGTTAAAGTTAAGGAATGCCTCACATGATTCAGTCGTTCGTCTTTGGAAGTCTTTTGGAAGTCGAGTGCTTTGAATTTGTTTTTAGATTCCTGGGAATTCCGTTAAATTATTGGCGTTGAAAATCCTTGAAAATCTTCCAAATTTATGCCAATCCCTTAATAATGTTTGAAAGTCACTGAATTTTCTTGCAGGACATTGAAAGTGAAAAGTCACGAATTCGTAGTACCCCTAAAATTCCGTCTGTGAATTTAGCAGTTTTGAAATCATCGTGTCCACTTGTAAGTAGAATATATTGTCGATCAGGATTTGATCGTTCTCGAAAGTGTAAGGAGATTAGCAGCTAGAATACGTCGAAGCTGAACCGGGGAACCGCTATAAAGAAAAATCCTCTAGGGAGTATTGATTTTTTTTTCACAAATTCCGCTTTCGTATCTTCACTTGGTTTATACAAATCTGAAGTACTCTCGATTGGAAGGGTGCGGTAAACGGCTTAATCGCTTAGTCTTACGTTGTTTTCTCTCGTTTGTACAGATTCAGACGAACCATGTCTGTGACAATGGTAGACATCTTATTCCAACGTAACGTGCCTAATGGTTCGCTTCGCGTTATGCTGTTATCATACCTTTATCTTGTTTCACATTTTTCTTTTTTTTTACCCTCACTCATGAATAATACATCTGGAGATTTTTCTGTACCTCCCTCTCGCGAGATTCAACATTTTTATTATGTCTGCGGTGAAAATACCTTTGCTCTGCGTTATTCAGCACCATTTCTACCAAAGAATCCACATACTGCAAAATTCTACATATTAGTACTTTTTAACTTCGCGCTTCTCAGTTTTCAGAGGAAAGAGGAAATTCCGATAAATTCAAATATGTGAATGGAAAGAGGAAATTATTTTTCTTCATACCTCGGTCGAAAGTACGTACTTCCGGCATCGGTATCGAAGCAGAAAGCCTAACTTTCATGCATTGGTAGAACTACACGCACGCCCTCTGTGACAGCGGGAGCGAAAACTCACTCGCACACACCGATACCCAATACACGAGACGCCCGCTTCGAGTTTTGTCACTTAGTCACCCAAAAATAATTCAAGACTGGATGAATTATATATCAATCGACGCGGAAAAATCCCCCGAACAGCATATCAAAAACAAGACAATGTCTCTAGACAGTAAATTGTTGAAATTAATAAAGAACTATCAATATTTTGGGCAGTACCGCCAAAATCATGCACTGTTCCAATGTCACTTATCAGATTGGAAAAACAAAAATACCACGTTGTAGGGGAGAAAATCATCTACAAATTCGAAGTGGGAACCGATATTGTAGGACCTATAGTTTCCACGTTATTAATTTTGCAAGAGTTTTCTGACAAAACTACGCCTAACGGTCAGCTGGTCCGCTCGGCTCGCTTCGGTCCGTTCCACGCTGCGCGGGAACCACGATATGTTGTTTGGGGGATTTTTTCACATCAATTGATATATAATTCATCCAATCTGTAATTATTTTTGGGTCAAAGGCTAGATTGACTAGACTATTCTGCCGCCAGTCAGAATCGCAAACTTCTGTTACTCTCGCTATCAACGTTACTCTCGCTTGTGATATAACCTCCAAACTGGCTTGGACGTTTCATTCGATCTATTTGATGCCTGCCCCCGACCAGCAGCACTCGCTTCGCTCGTGCCTGCAATGTCGGGCAGGCATCAACACTTGTTGAAACGTATAAATCGGTATAAAAATTCAATTAGTCAGCGTACTTTCGACCGGGCATGAAGAAAAATAGTATACACCACGCGGGCAGAAGATTGAAAGCCCTGAACTGCGCGATATGATGCCCTCGGCTTCGCCTCGGGCATCATCACGCGCAGTGCAGGAATCTTCAACTTTCGGCCCTTGTAGTGTAATATACTATTAATCACCCCAGAACTGAAAAGTTGAATTTTTACTGGATCTTCGTTTTGAGGTTGAAATCAAATTTTAATCAAAATAAATAATGGAGAGTTCGAAAGCTGACTCATACTTAGCCCAAACCCGCTCGTTAAATTCTAAAATCGGATAGGAGGATAAGTTCATCGTGATTGATGGATGTAGGAACAGATGTAGGGGAGACCGGGGCTAGTTGTCACACTTTTTACTCTCTGATTTTTAGAATTTTTCCAAATTTTTTTTTCGCAAATCTTGAGATGGGGTATTGTAGATGCATCCTTCGCGCACCTACAGAACATTTTTGGTTATTCTAAAGCGAGTCTGAGTAGGTTTTTTCGAATTTTCAAAAAAAATCGCAGAGTGTGACAACTTGCCCCGAGGCGGGGTAAGTTGTCACAGACCCCGGGGTAAGTTGTCCCGAGTATTTTGAATGGCGAAAACGGGTTTCATTGTATTGTCTCCTGGAAACCACGAAACAGTCAACCTAGACTCCGAACACCTCACAAGCCATGCGAAATCCCACCCAGACTCCGAGAATCTTGAGAAAGTTGACCTTAACTCAAAAAACCATAGTCAAGTCAAAATGGGGTGAGTTTTTACACGTGACAACTTGCCCCAATAATTTTGTGACAACCTGCCCCAACCCGCTATTTTGTTTAAAAATGTGCACATCTCGCTGACCCGCCATTCAAATATCAACAATATGTACATCAAATGAAAGCGTTAAGAATAACCTTTCCGAATATCGTGTAGCGAAATTTCTCAATCCAGTCTATAAAATGAGAAAAAAACATATTAGAAGATGGAAAATAATTACTTTTCAGGTCCGATTTCAGTTTATCGATCACTGCGAGGCCGAATATGATGCGATATTCAATTTAACGACATTAGTTTGTTTCAAACATTGAACTACAACTTTGATCTATAGCACCGTTCGATCTGTTATCTAGTGGTGGAGATATGGACACTGTGACAACTAACCCGTGTGACAACTAGCCCCGGTCTCCCCTACTTATTGTTAGGTTTTTTCCATCAAGTTTTTCATCGCCTTCAATTTGCGAGTTCAAGTTTAGGAATCTAATCTGCATCTTGGAGTAATCGTAAATCTCAAGTACACCAGACCACACGATGCAAGGGGATGATAGATTCGCCAAGTTTGAAGCAGGTTTCTCATAACGAAGAGTGCATACTTAGCATATTATGAGGGAAACGTTATACGAGTGGGCGGCTAATAGCGGAGTCTGATGCAATCCTACTAAAATGAAAGCTATTCTCTGCGAAGGTCCGGTCGATCAGAACGCAAGTTCGGATAATTGAGTAGACGTAGCACATTCTGTTTCAAACCTAATTTAATTCCTTTCCGTAAAATAAATCCGCATGTGTCGTTATGAATGAGCACTTGCCAAAGTGGATCGAGAATTCGGTTAGTATAGTCCGCAGAATGTACCTCCTACTACGGAATTTATATCAACTCCGAGGGCGTTACGTTGAGAGAACCAAATTCAATTATGAAGTTCATCTGTTGATCCGTTGATTTTACTGAAACTGACGCGACCTCTACCCCTGAATCATGTGTCTGTGTCTGTGTGTATCTTTGTGGTTGTTTGATGGCGGCCGTTGATACACTGCCTTCAATGAATGAATCGCAGAATCTCTAGATTTAGGGAAAAACAAAGCTTTCAATTTTCAATATTTCAGGCACAGTAAAAATGTTGTATTCCAATAAATTCACGCTAACGTTTCCATGGACATTGGATTTCTTTTGTTTTCATTCCATACAAGACAAAAATTGTCATTTCCAATTCGAGGAACGTCGGTCATGAAGACTCACAATTTTTCCCAATCTAGGTGTGACTGCGGTACAGTAGGGTATCAAGCAGTTCATTCCTGTATGGGAATATCAGATGACTCGCGGGGTAGCTACCGCCGTCGGAAGAGGAATAGAAAAACTAGGGCACCGAGCCATTAAACGTTTGTGTGGTTTTTTACGTTACACGAGACCGTGTGGAAGTGAGTGCCCGCCAGAATGCCTTCTGCACTTTATGACGTAATTACGCGGGCTCGTTTTATCCCGGATGATTATAATTGCATCAGTGAATATAGACGGAAAGAGACAAAAACTGCATGTATTAGAGCTTCCCATCCGATCCTGGATAGACGAAAAACTCATCAATTTTTCCAGTTCATAATAATAGTGACGGTGTGGGTAATTTCAAGAGACGGAATACCACAGACAAAAGGGATGAAAGTAAAAATTTTCAGCACATTCAGGATTTTACGGTGTTGGAAATTTTCATTTAAAACGAAACTGCCTCGCTCGTCCTATGCTCAGCTGCGTATCGTTGAAATCGTACATTCATTTTTCCATCTGGAGAGTCGACATCTATCCCCGGTAAGCATTTCTTTTATGGTATTGGATCACAGAAAAAAGGATTTGGAAACATAATAAAAGATAATCAAGGATCGTATTGGTCGCTATCGAATCGACGTATGGATTAAGTCCATTTGAAACAATTGCATCGTGTGTATAGATGAAATGAGTGCACCAACATTGAAAGATTTGATCACAAAATATATAGAGAAGGTTGAAAAATACTCACGTTTGATCTATAAATAATAAGAGAGGACGACAATAAATGTACGGGTCCCTTGAGACTTTAAATACGAAGGAAACCGCATAAATTGTCCCTGAGGAGTTCGCTCGATCTCCCCTCCTGTTCAACTTCTCGGTCGTTTCACCTCATGGGTTTATAGTACGAGAGATGACGACCAAGATTTTTGCCACATAGTAAAATGGTTAAAACCAATGCCAATCGATAGATTATATGACCCTGATCCCAGAAATACGATTTTCAGACATTTTGCGCGTAGCGTCTGATCTGAGCGCATTTTCAAAAATGTCAACAATCTGACCTAAGTGACTCATAGCAAAATGTCTGATTTCCGGAATGTAGTTAGATCATAGTCCCCAGATACGGAGAACACAGTTTTCAGACACCCATAGCGTAGCGCATACCCAGGAGACCATTAAAAAAAAACAAAAATGAGGCAAAAAAAAAAACTTACAGCAAAACGTCTGAAAATCATTTTCATAGGTAAATTCGGATCAATTGATGTAGAAAATCCAATTTTCAGACGAAAATCATGTCGCTCAACATTTTGATAGTATTTCAAAAATGTCAACAATCTGACCTGAGTGACTCATAGCAAAATGTCTGAAATTGGTCGGAAATGATTGAATACGTTACCCAGATGTCGAAAAAAAAGATATCAGACAAATTGAATGTCACATCTAGCTAATCAGACAACGTTTTTCGCGGTTATGGCAAACATTTTGGTTCCGGCAGTAAATTTTTAGTTCGTGGGTATTTCAATTTGAATTTATTAACACTTATAGGTAATTGAAAAAGAAATTGAATAATGTTAAAATAAACGGTTACCTAAATCTGTGGAACTGAAGTTTAAGGACTTTTGAAATACGCCGCTTACGTTCACGCGGCAGTGCGAATAGCAACAGACGTAATAAATTCGCCGGGGTATTTGCTGGGCGACTCCGAAACTTTTTTTTCTTATAGGCGACACTGAAAATGTCTGAAAACACTATTTTTGTAATCAGGCCATCCATACGAATGATTTGAAACGAAAATGAACCATTCTGCTATGAGTCACTTAGGTCAGATTTGTTGACACATTTGAAAATACGCTGAGATCAAATGCTACGCGCAAAATGTCTGAAAACGCAAATTTCAACAATAAAATACCAAACTTTATGTACATTTTCAATATCAGACATTTTGTGATGAGACAGTCGACCGATTTTTTTTGACACAGCAGAAATGGCCCCCCGCGAACATGCTACACTTCTGAGAGTTGCTACTCCCCAGTCGACTCTAGGGTCATTTAATCTATCGATTTTACACGGTTTTAGTCATTTCACGATGTGACATGGTTTTGGTCGTCATCTCTCGTACTATTAGAGAGACCAGTTGTTTCCGCCAAAAATTGTTCCGCAGAATTCCTCCATAGGAACTCAAGGTTTCTTTTCAACTCCCGCTACACTTCTACTTCTATTCCTTTACTCTGAGCTCTGTAAGGCAAACTTTTCGGTTCTGCGTGTGGGACTTACTTCTTCAACCTTTTGTTTCTACTACGGTACTACGGTGATTTACGTCTCAAAGTAGGAGCTCGTGCTACGAGCTTTTCGGGACGTTCATAACCCTTGTGAACTACCGTATATAACGACTAATGAAATAAAAAGTTTTTCCTACTTTTTTCGAAGTCACACATTTCTTTTACGGTTCTTCACTGGTGTCCGTAAACTAGAAAAAAAAGGCTACGCCTTCACTTATCCTATATTGAAGTACCATGGCTCACAATATTGTTACATGACCCTCGCATGAACCATCTTGGTGGATTTGAATAAATTAGAATGGAGCCTTGGGAAATAAGGACAATAAAATAATATTACGAACCATTTTCTTTTACAATTCTATTTGGTACGAAGTGAGCTTTTCTGGTGGTTCGATTTCAGATTTCCTTGTCTCAAACTGATCAGAGAATATGAGAACTTTTCGATTCGATGAAAATTGAACCAGATATTCACTATTCGCTAAAATGAAGTCATGTACTTCTGTTTTTATAGGTTCATTTTCGTATTTACTCGAGTGAGAATAAATCTATCCCAACAAATTATTTGTTTATTCAAGAAAGTCCTCTCTTCTGAACACTTTGAGACCCAAAAAATCCAAGAATCGGAACACCGTATACATAGTTCATTCCTTGCATAACAAACAACAACAAAAGTGTATCTCTAAAATTGTGTGAAGGCTATTTTGTAGCATGAAAAACTTAAAAATGTGCGTACTCCTTGAGACATTGCGGCGACCGACTAGATTGCACTCTTCAACCCTTAACAGAAACCTAGAACCCTTTCGATATTGTTTTGTAAAAGCTGCGCATTTTTATGCAGGAATTCACACGAATTTCATTTGAACCCACATTTTCTGTAGATTCGACCGAAGAACAGTGCTGAATCTCAACTCCTGTAACGCCATCATGATTCTTTCCTTCGTCAGGTCGTTGGATATGATGCCACGAAAAATGGCGTTTGCTTCTGATTATCAATACTCACACTATACAGACAACGTATAATCTTGTGTCGAGATGTAAACTATGTAAATATTGACATAACGTCAGGTGATAAACTGTTCCACTTGGTTGGCACGCATTAAGGAAGGTGAATGTTAATATTTGGGGGTTAAGAGTATGCTGAAATCAGGCTTTACCCACCGTACCCGTTTCTCACTTGTTTTCACTGATATCAAAGCCTACGCGTCACGAGCGCGGAAAAGGAAAGAACAGCGCAATTCTATATTGAATTCCAAAGATTTATATTGCAAAACTTCTTTATTTCATGCACTAATAGAGACAGGATATGGTATTCTGCACAAAATGATAATTGTCTTCGGAATTCAATATAGAACTAGAAGGCGTTGTTCCTCATTCGCTCGCTTCGCTCCCTCACTCGGTCGGAAGAGAGCGTTGTTCCTCACTCGCTTCGCTCGCTCGGTTGTCAGTGGTATTTCAAATATTTTGGGAGTGTATACTATCACGCTGTGCAATTGAAATCGGTAGAGGATTGAATAACGATACTGCCCACTTTTAGCGTTCGGTTATTAGGTGGAAGACCATTGGGTGTCAATGAATTCATGAATTCTATCGGGAGAATATTACTCATATCAGTATTATCTCCGTCTTCGCCTGTATCGACACTCATTTATTCTACTCCAACACTTTTAATTTCCTGACAATATTTCGTTGTTGATGGCAATGACATCCACATTGGTTGGAGCTAATATAAGCTTTCCATAATTTGAGGTATCTTGAGGACCGTCGCTTTCTCCGAATATTTCTCGCACAATTTTACCATTCGAGCAGAATTCCGTAGGAAATCGTTGAGAACTTCGTTGTTACGTTTGAAAGAATCGCCAAATACACCATCCCCAACTCGCAGAAGCCATTGCTTGAAATCTGTCCATCATTGTCCATCAGAGATGCGAATATTTCCCTTCAATGACAAGTATACAAATTGATTCCGTACGCTGCTTCTTGCCACACAGGCCTCTAAAATTTGTGTTCTACTCCCACGTCTCACAACTGGTAGAGTTTGCCGGAAAATCCCCAGAAATTATGACTATTTTACCACCGAATGGTTCGTTAAATTCGCATACATCTCTTAACATACGGTTAACAGCCTCCAGTGCATACTTCCTAGATTCTAACTATCACATCTCGAATGTGCAACCCATGTGCAGAATTCGATTTAATATTACACGTTACGCATTTATTTGACTGTAACGGTAGTTTTAAAGTAGAGTGTGCAGTTCTTCCTCGTTTTAATAAATTCGCTGCGATTCCCGTCCATGCTACAGGCAGCACTATCAAACCCATACTTCTCGATAAAAAACGTGGATAACTTTTTTCGCTGCCACCTGGACTATCCAAGTGAATGCACTTAT